>BSXT01000420.1:0-89571 GCA_030267785.1 Phytophthora fragariaefolia | reverse complement strand
CCGCCAGCGTTCGTCGCCACATTGCCGCCAATCTGGCACGTGCCCTTGGCGCCAAGGTCCAGCGGCATCATGTAGCCGTGCTTGGCCACATAGTTGTCGAGGTTCTCCAGGATGCAGCCAGCCTCGCACACGAGGATGCCCGACACCTCGTCGAACGTGACGACGCTGTTCATCGAGCTCGTGGACAGCACGATCTCGTCGTACACCGGCACGCTGCCGCCCACGAGGCCCGTGTTGCCTCCCTGCGGCACCACCGGCAGGTTGCGCTCGTTGCAGTACTTGAGGATGGCGGAGACCTGCTCGGTGGTCTTGGGCTTGAGCACCATCTGGTGGCTGCTCTGCGCCTTGTACTTCTTGAGCCAGTCCACGGTGAAGGCCTCGGTGTCGTCGGCGTCGGTGAGCACGCTCTCGGGCTTGAGCAGTTGCTGGAAGAAGGTCTTGTCGTCGTCGGTCCAGGTCGCGTGCGCGGGGTTGCGCGCGGGCGCGGAGAAGGAGGCGCGCAGTGCGAAGCTCTGGGCGTTGGCGGGCAGCTGGCGCCGCGCCGTGCGCAGCAGCGAAGGAATCATCGCGGACGCGAGTGTGCAGTGCGTGGCTCGAAGACGAATGGCGTGTTGTGCTGGTGCGGATGGATACCCTGGCCAAAGAAATGGCTCGCGTCGCGCAAACGGATACTTTGTGTATATTTGGTGTGCACCGTTGTGCACTCTTTGCGGGACGCGGCGCGATGGAAGCGATTGGTTATCACCGCCGTCCTCTGATACTGACTGACCGACTCACTGACTTGAGTGAAAGGCAAAGCGGGACGAGAGCGAGCATGTTGACGTGCACGGCCTGCCGCCTGGAGTTCGCCTCGCCGGCGCAGCAGAAGGACCACTTCCGCATGGACTGGCACCGCTACAACCTCAAGCGCAAGGTGGTGGAGCTGCCGCCCGTGTCCGAGGAGCAGTTCGAGTTCCGCATGCGCAGGGTGCGCGAGGAGAAGGAGGCGCAGGCCGCCAGCGACCCCAAGCAGAAGCAGCGCGCCAAAAAGGAGCAGATCAAGAAGTCCGGCGTCAAGACCGTGCACAAGTGCGTGGCCTGCAACAAGACCTTCGCGAGCGCCAACGCGCACGAGAACCACTTGGCGTCCAAGAAGCACCTGGCCAATGCCAAGAAGAACCCGGAGGCCGCCTCGGCCGTGGAGACTGTGGAGAAGCAGATGCAGGTTGTGACGCTGGACGACGACAGCGAGGACAAACACGAGGAAGAGCCCAAGGAGATGACGGAGGAGGAGCTGGCCAAGGAGATCGAGGAGTACAAGAAGCAGGTGCCGCTCGAGAAGGAGGACTGCATCTTCTGCACGTACCACGCGGCTGACTTCGACGCGTGCTTGACGCACATGCTCAAGGAGCATGGATTCTTCATCCCGGACGTGGAGTTCCTCGTGGACGCCGAGGGCTTGGTTGCGTACCTGGCTGAGAAGGTCAAGGTCGGCTTCTACTGCCTGTACTGCAATGGCAAGGGCAAGATCTTCCGAACCCACCAGGATGTGCAGAAGCACATGACGTCGCTGTCGCACTGCAAGCTTCGCTACGAAGATGAGGACCTGGAGGAGTTGCTGGAGTTCTATGACTTCGAAGCTCAGTATGCTGCTTCGAGGAAGAAGAAGGCGGCTGCCGAGGAGGACGTCGAGTGGGAGACGGACAGCGAGGCAAGCATCGACAGTGACGAGGAGGTCGAGGAAGAGGAGGAAGAGGAGGATGACGACGACGACAACACTATGGAGGTCTCCGAGACGGGCGAGCTGGTGTTGTCCAGCGGCCGCCGCCTCGGTCGCCGCGAGTTCCGCCGCTACTACAAGCAGCACTTCCGTCCGGACGAGACGCGCGCATCGGTGCTTGCTGCTACCAAGGAGCACCTGTTGCTGGCGTACCAGACGGCGGGCGTGGACCCTCGCGGCGGCAGCACGGCGCTGTCGACTGCATTCGTGGCCAACTTCCTTAAGAAGCGCAACAACATCGCTGGTGGCATGTCCATCGTCGAGGCCAAGCGCAAGAACTTCTGGCACGAGAAGAACCGCTCGCGCCTGGACAATCGCAGCCACAAGCTCCAGAAGAACCCGAACCGTCGAGCCATGGTGACGGTCTAGAGTCTAGTTCGAATGCATACCAATACACCCACCCCCCTATCCATTGCCATCCATGGTTTGCGTTGCCGCTCGGTCGTACGATTTAGAAGCTCCGCCGACCCATTTGACCCACTTGCGCGAGATACAGGTGCGTCGCGTCCAGCCATTTTTCAGGCTCGTCTTCCTCAGACATGTCGGCGATAATTGTCGATCGCAAATGAGCTCCTGCGAGGATCTCTCGGTGGTGAGAGTCTCACCGCTCGCCACGCGTGGCGAGCGGTCACGCACGACGCGATCCGCCCGACAGGCCGAATCACCTCACGCACGCTCAGCCTGTCCGCGGCAACAGGCCCCTCTCGACTCAGCCGCCTCCGTACATGTATTGCAATACATGTAGCTCCAAAATCCACGCTGCGACTCGAGTCTCGAGCAGATCACTCCTCACAGGACCGCGGGGAATGCTTGCAGTTCCCCCGCTCGAAATCAGGCAAAGTTCTCGATTGCAAGCAGTCGAGAACACCCGCCGCGCTTCCAATTCAGAAAAGACAGGAAGGAATTCTGCGATACGGCCCGCTGACTGACTGACCTCGCCGGGCGTGCGGCCCCCATCGGCCCGTGCTGCACAGCAAACGCCCTCGGCCTCGAGCCCCCGCCGCGCAGCTCCGCAGGGCAGCTCGCCACCGCCGCCGCGGATCCTGCCGGGAGTTGAAGTGAGCCTCTGCCCATGATGTCATCGCAGGCTGAACAGACTCCGAGGCCGAACCCTTGGTACGTACGTACCAGCGCCAGAGACGGGTCAGACGCATACTGGGGCCAAGTGTTGCGCCGTCCTATGTCCCGCGTCGTCGTTCGCAACGGTATGTCGCTGCGAGTCCGGGTTGCACCAGGATCGAGGCGCCGGTGGTGGTGAGCCATCTCGCATTTTCGCAAGAGCCGACGGAGAAGGCGCCTCCTCTCTCTCTCTCTCTCTCTCTCTCTCTCTCTCGCTACTGTACCGGGCGCTCTGTACCGCACGGGGCCAAGCGGACGAGACCGGCGCGCACGTGGCGCAGAGTACGATGGACCGCGTCAACACCTTCTTCTGGTCGCGGCTGAACCCCACGGGCGAGCTCGTGCGCTCCGTGGACGTGCTGCTGCGCGAGCTGGTGCCCGACGACAAGCTGGACGCGGCCTTCCGCAGCCTCAGCATCGCGGCCAGCTCGGGCGCCGCGCTGGCCGAGCGCAAGACCGAGCCCGACGGCGTCCTGGCCGCCGCACAAGCGCGGGAGGGCGCAGACGCCTGCGAGCCCGACTTTGAAGGCAACCCGCCCCCCGAGGACGAGTCGAGCGACGAGGAGGCGGCCACGGAGAAGACGGTGCCCGGCGAGCTCGAGCGCAAGTGGGCCAAGATCCGCGCCGTGTTCCACGACTGGGACGAGGAGCAGGGCGACCGCGAGAAGAAGATGGACGACATGGCCGAACTGCTGCTGCGCTACCGCGTGCTCGAGAAGGTGCTAATGCCCAAGGTGCTGGGCCAGCTCACGTTCGAGACGCGCAAGTACGTGGGCAACGTCTTCCGCGCCATGACGGTGCACAACCTGCGCGGCTTCATCGAGCTCATCGGCGAGCGGCCAGACATCATGCGCTGGCTCGTGGAGGGCTACAGGAACAATGACACGGCTCTCATCTGCGGCTCCATGCTGCGCGACTGCTTCGAGCACCAGACGCTCACCATGATCTTCTTGAAGGACTTGGAGCCGGAGTTCGAGTTCCTCTTTAAGGTGACCATGGAGAATAGCAACTTTGACATCTCTGCCGACGCGTTGATCAACATTTCGCGGCTGCTGACGGTGCACAAGAAGGCTACGGTGCAGGTTCTGGATGTGTCGTTCGACCGCGTCTTTGGGCTGCTAAATGGGCTGCTCACGTCGGAGAACTACGCCACCCGGCGACAGGCGTTGCAGTTGCTGTCGGAGCTGCTGCTTGACCCCGTCAACTTCACCGTTATGCAGCGGTACGTCGCCTCGCGCAACAACCTGAAGCAAGTAATGCTTCTACTGCGCGAGCCGAGTGACGCCCTGCGTATGGACGCCTTCCACGTGTTCAAGATCTTCGTGGCCAACCCGAACAAGTCGCCTGAGGTGGAGCAGCTCCTGGTGCGTAACTGCGAAAAGCTGCTGGCGTTCGTGAGCGACTTCGGTAAGGCCGAGGCCAGCCGCGACTTCCTTCAAGAGAGGTCGCTGCTGGTGTTCGCGCTGGAGCGCATGGCGGAGAAGGAGCGCGCGCTGGAAAAAACGCAGGAGCAGGCCACGCGACCCGCGTCGCTGTCCAATGCCGAGCGGATGCCGATCTCGGGCCCCGTGTCGGAAGTGTGCGCGAAGCAGAAGTAGGCGGGCGGCAGTACAAACTAGTATTTAAGGCGATAAGGAGCGGCGCGACACCTAGATAAATGGATTCAATATCAAGCATGCTCTCGTGTAGATGCTGACCCACCTAGCACCGAAACGCTACGTCCAAAAAGTCGCTTCGAAGAAGAGCGTGGCACGCGGCATTGACACAACATGAAGTCACCTGCATTCGAGGTGAATAACCCTCACCGAGGAAAAACCGGTGTCGGCTGTCCAATCCTCAACGACGGGCGCCGGATGTGACAGCTTGGCGGTGGTGCTAAAAGGTTATTTGCAGGCATGGTTAACGTGACTTAGTACAGTACCGGTACATGTCACTCAGCTGGGAAGCACTTGCAGCTTTGATGGTCGGGTGGCAGCTGGAAACTGGATGTGCTAGTTTCAACCAATCAAATCCACGCCTGCTAGCCTGCGTTGGCGGAACCATCTCTGTGAATTTTGGAACAGATTGTCTTGTTGTGAGCGACCACAGTCCAGAACAGAGGACGAACCAGCACAGCAGCCTCGCTGGTCGATCGTCTTGGTGGCCGCGCGCAGTCTTCCATCGACTCGCCCCTCGCAGCGCGAACGTGCCTCAGTCGCGTGCCATCTACTTCTTCGCGCCCATTTCTTCAGCCGACGCAAGTTTCTGCGCGCCTAGTATGATCGATGAGGACTCTATCTCGGTCGTGATCACCGCCTCCAAGGAGGTGGAGGGCGGCGAGGCGCTTGACGCAGACGAAGGCGGCGCCGTGAGCCACGGCAAGGGACACAAGTACACTATGTACACGGTATTCGTGCGCAATGTCACCACAGGCGGCAAGTGCGTGGTGCGCAGGCGATACTCGGACTTCTACAAGCTGCGCAAGGAGCTCATGGAGCTCGTGTCTTGGGGCCACTGCAGCCACTGCGAGCAGTACCTGCAGCAGATCGCCGCGTACCCGTTTCCACGCCGAAGATTGCTACGTTCCAGCCGAGCGGCGGTCGTGAAGGAGCGCATGGACAGCTTGGGGCTGTTCCTGCGGCACATGCTGCTGTGCATCATGGCGCGCAGCTTTGAGGAGTGCTCGCAAGCCTGCGAGAACATCGAGAACTGCATTCTAAAGTCTTTTCTCCAGATGGAGCAGACCGAGAGCCTGTTCCCAACTATGGCGTCCAAGCAGCGCCCCATTGAGATTTTGCAGGCCATGGAGGAGAAGCGACAGCAGCAGATCAAGGCCGCGGGCTTGCGCTCCAAGAGCTTGGCCTATACGACACTGTCGGACCAAGGAGACAACGCGCCGTCCAGGCAGTCGCGCAGCCAACGCCAGGTGGGCACGGACACGTGCCATCTCTGCCTGCAGAAGTGGACGCACTGCTACTGCAACAGCGACCAGGACAGCGTGTTTCCAGTGCACGTTCCCGCAGCCAAGGACGACTACGAGAGCCCCGCGAACGACCGCCCCAGCGCCTCAATGGCCGACAGCGACGCCAGTCGCTGCAGTCGCTGCGAGAACGACTGGAACCACTGCTACTGCTGCCAGCAAGTGTCCCCAACTGCGTCATCAGTATGTACGGACCGCTGAGCGAGCACATCAAGCAGCCAGCCCCGGTACCGTCGCAGCTGAGCAGCAAGGGCAGATTCCGATGCCCCCCACGTAGTCGATTCGAAAATATTGTTATCTCAAAGCAGGCTTTGATTGGCCGACAGCCGCCTTGAAAAATCCCACAACCGAAGAATATACCGGTAATTCGTCTCGAACCCATGAGCGGACGTAGGAGCGCCGTGCCGTGGCTGGACTGGGCCGAGTGGCAGGAGGTGCACGTGGGGCTCTTGAGCAGCGACCCGTACGCGCAGCAGCGCGCGGTGTCGCGCGTGGCGGCGTGGCGCAGTCGCGTGCAGCTCCCCGTGGCCATCAACGCCACGGCGCAGCTGGTGGAGCTGCAGCTCCACGAGTCCATGGCGCAGCAGCACCACCACGCCGTGGGCGTCAGCTCTCGCTCGCACATGGAGCTGTCGCTGCTGTACGCCAGCACCGTCGTGCGCTGCGTGAACGGCCTCGTGGACGGCTCGCAGAAGGGCGCATACGCCTCGGCCGTCAGCACGCTGGCGCAGCGCATCGGCATCCCGCTCTGGGTCGTGGACCTGCGCCACGAGTCCACGCACAACCAGCTCCCGTCACTGCCGGTGCTGCGCTTCGCAGCCAAGCATCTGCTCGCGTGGCTGCGTGCCAACTACTGGGGAGCTCAAGAGGACGCCATTCGGGGACAAGTGCATCATGTGGCGCAGTGGTTGTTCGAACAACTGCCTCATTTGAACGAGCGGTCAGATTATGGAGGGATGCCAGTCGAGTCAAAAGCAAACGATGCCGCGCAGACTGCCCCGAAGCCGATCTTGGACGCAGATAATATTCGCAATGTGGTGGTACCACTGCTGACGGTCGGTGAGCAGTACGGCGAGCGTGTGGCTCCAACTGGGCTGTTGTTCCTTGAAGCCCACCCACTGCTGGAAAACCAAGATGCCAAGGATGTGACGGAGGTCTATCAGAAGGAGGCATTGGTCAAGCTTCTTTTGCAACTTCAACCGCTGTGGCGAAGCTTTAGCGCCTCTCTGCTAGCACGTTTGTGTCGGAAGGTGTTTGATGCTGTCTGCCCACCGAGGTCTCGTCGTGAAAGCGTGGAAAAGTCATTCCAGTATGAGTCGGAAAAGACTTTTCAGTTGACTGACGTGGAGCTGACGCTGCAGTGGATTAAATTCATGGCGAGCAGCGAGTATCGCGAAAGGGTAAAGCTTCAGATTGGACCGATCGAAGATCTATGTCAGTGTGGTGCCGAGATGCTTGCTCAGGCTGAAAAGATTAAAAGTGATAACGTAGCAGTTGAGCACCCTGAACTGCTAGAGCGGTTCTTGACTGCTCTGAAATGTAGCAAAGGTATCCGAAACCATACAACAATGGGCATCGAAGCGGGGATTGCTACGAGCTTGTCGTCCGAGTCGGCTTCGGGCTGGACGCAACTTCATGCCTGGGCAGAAAGCCCTCTCGGCCTTCGCCATTGTTACACAAGTTATCACAACACCAATCAGTCCCAAGTTTGTGAATATTCGCTTGACGACGACAGTCTCATGCCCGATTCGACGACGTTTGTTGCACCTGATGACGACGAGGAAGAGGACAACAGCATTGATGCTGCGGAGAAGGCTATGGATGCGCTTATGGAGGATCTGGATGCAGCTTACGACACAGCACTCGAGCAAAATCTCGAATTGCAGGCCACTATTGCTCGGGACGGACTCCGACAAGGTAGTAGTACAACGGTGCTGCCTACGCAAGAACTTCAGCGTATCCAGGAGGAGATTGAGATCTGGTAGGTACGGTAAACAGTTATAATTCGCAATAGACTCGATCAATGTACACATTTGCACAGCAGTGGTTAGGACACACGTTTCTTCTTCCATTATATGGTTGGGTCGCAACCAAAGGGAGAGTTGACTGCCTGTAGGTACTCCCAGGAGTCTACAAAATAAACTTGGAGAGGTCCGTTTTCTTCATGAGCTTGCCCACGCGCTCAAGCACGAACTCCTTCGTGATAGTGACAGTGGAGCCCGGGGCCATCTCGGAACTGTCGAAGCTAATGTCCTCCACCACCTTCTCCACCACAGTGTGCAGTCGTCTGGCACCAATGTTCTCCACGGTTTGGTTGATTTCCGCAGCAACACGAGCGATCTCACGAACAGCGTCATCATTGAAGTTCAGGGTCACGCCTTCCGTCTTGATAAGCTCTGTCTGCTGCTTAATGAGGTTCGTCACAGGCTCCGTCAGAATTCGGTGCAGGTCTTCCTCAGTAAGGCCCTTCAGCTCAACACGGATAGGCAGACGGCCCTGAAGCTCTGCAAGCAGGTCCGACGGCTTCGACGAGTGGAATGCGCCCGAACCCACGAACAAAATGTGGTCCGTACTGACGTTGCCGTGCTTCGTGGAGATCACACTGCCTTCAATCAGAGGAAGCAGGTCGCGCTGCACGCCCTCGCTGCTCGGGTCCGACGAGCGACGGTAGTCACCACTCGAGCAAATCTTATCGATCTCATCGATGAACACGATGCCATTCTCCTCGGTCTCCTGAATAGCTTCGCGCACGACATCGGTCATGTCGATAGCGTTCTCCATCTCCATCTCCTCGAACACGCCGCGCGACTCGGCAATCGTCATGCGCTTTCGCTCAGTCTTCTTCTCTCCGAAAGCGCGGCCAAACACCTCCATGGAGATGCCTTTGCCTTCGCCACCGACGAACGAGATTGGCTGGCCAGAAGGATTCTTGGCAACAGGGACGTCGACCTCAATGACGCGGTCCTCCAGCTCGCCAGCACGCAGAAGCCGCTCGAAGGTGGCGCGCGAGCGCTCCGTGACGTTTGCGCCCGTGAGCACGTCCAGGATGCGGCTTTCCACGAGGTGCTGGACCTGCTTGCGCAGGCGGTCCTTGCGGTGCTTCTTGACCATGTTGATGGCGTTCTCCACCAGGTCGCGGATGATCTGGTCCACGTCGCGGCCGTGGAAGCCCACCTCCGTGAACTTGGTGGCCTCCACCTTGACGAACGGCGCCTCGGAGAGCTTGGCCAGGCGGCGCGCGATCTCCGTCTTGCCGCAGCCCGTGGGGCCGATCATCAGGATGTTCTTGGGGCTCACCTCCTGGCGCAGCTCGTCCGAGATCTTCTGGCGGCGCCAGCGGTTGCGCAGCGCGATGGCCACGGCGCGCTTGGCGTCCGCCTGGCCCACGATGTACTTGTTGAGCTGCTCCACGACCTCGCGCGGCTTGAGCTTGCGGCCGATGTCGTCGTCGTCCTGCTCGTCAGCCTGCGCGGCCTCCTCGGCGGCCTGCAGGGGCTCGGCGGGCTGCTCCTCGGCCTTGGGGGCGGCGGTGGAGAACGCGCGCACCGGCGCCGGCTTCTGGAAGAGCGCGCGGGTCTGGACCTGCGTCGGGGCGGGGCGCGCGGCCGGCGCGCGGCGCGCGAGCGACTTGATCACGGCGCGGCGCATCTGCGGCTCGAGCTGCTTGTTGGGGAATGCGCCCGCCCCCTTCTTCCAATCGGCGCGTGTTAAAGCCGCTTTTCCGCCAATCCGCACCCATCATGCGGATTGGTGTGTGCCACATCACGATCTACCATCACTCACGCCGTGGCACAGCGCGAGTGCGCGCCCAGCCGACACAATTGAACCCGCACTCGGCGCAGGAAGACGCAGGCAGGAAGACGCAGGAAGCCGCGCGGACGCCGCCCATGGCCCCCAAGACGAACAAGCAGCGCGAGAAGCAGGAGCAGAGCCGCGCGTCCTCCAGCGCGCGCGCGCACCAGTCGCTGCTGGCGAGCGCCGGCGCGGGCGCGGCGCCGCCGGCCTTCATCGGCTTCGCGAGCTTCGCGCAGCCCGCGCCCCACGCCGTGCAGGCCGCGCCCAAGGCGCGCGCGCTGTACGCCAAGCCCGAGGTGCAGAGCATCTACGACGGCTCGGACCACGAGATCGCGCTGGCGCTCAAGATGCTGGCCAAGAAGGGCGCCGTGACCAAGGTCAAGGCGCTGCACACGTTCCTGCAGGACGTGCTGCCGCCGCGCGCGCCCAATGAGCTGCGCCCCATGCTCGGACACTTCACGCAGCTCTACACCTTCGAGATGCGCGACCAGAACGACCGCAAGGTGCGCCAGCTGCTCAACGAGGTGCTGGCCGCGCTGGCCGACAAGATGCGGCCCCGCGCCTTCGTCCCGCACCTGCAGCGGCTGCTTCCCTACTGGTACTTGGCCATGCACGACGTAAACACGGACGTGGCTGTGCTGGCCAAGAAGGCCTTTGCCACGCTATTCCCCGAGCCGGAGATGCAGAAGACGGTGCTGGACGAGCACGTCCCCGCGATGATGGAGGAGTTCCAGAGCTTCTTCACAAAGACGCCTGACACATTCGAGGGAATCCCGCTCCAGCCCGATGAGAAGGAGGAGAGGTACGAGAGGTGCATCTCGGCAGCAGTGCTGAGCATTGATGCGGTGGTCAAGTTTTTCAATGAAAACCGAATGGCAGACAAGTTGAGTGATGACGATGCAAGCGTATCCGTGGCGACTGTGGTATCATCGGACAAGTTTACACGTCTGGCGACTTCGTCATCGAAGCACCCGAATTTTACGCGCGATATTGTACGAAGAGCAGTGTATGTGACACTGGTGACACTTTGCACCAACGCTCGGGACATTATCGCAGCGCGGGAAGAAGCATTTGGCAAAATCGTTCTCGGCATTCTCGGCGACAAAAGTCCCTCTAATCACGAAGCAATGTGGAATGCAGTACTCACGTTCCTGCAAACCTTCCCCAATGTTTGGGATTCAAGCGCCAGCTTCCCCAAATTTGTTGTCAGTGCTGTGTATCCGCGTTTATTTGCCCAGATCCGCCATGGATTCTACGGATCAGGTCGATCATCGTTTCCGACACTGCTTCCTTTCTTGTCATTGGTTCCCTTACGCGTGGCGGTTGACTCTCCAAAAGGACAATCTGCGTTGTACTCGGGGGTGTTGGAGCAATGCTGGAAGTTTATTGAGTCCAAAGATGCGCGATTCTGCGAACCACCTGCAATTACAGCGTTCTTTGAATGTGTTACGGGGTATTTCTCTATCTTCTTCGAGGACAGAGCCAACGCAGCATGGATCAATGAGCTTGATACCGAACTGTTCGGTGCTAACTACGTGAACCAGTTTGAGAAGGTTTTCGTGACTTCGCTGTCGACGACACTCAGCTCGCCTGAGTTTCCAGATGGAGAAGTCGCGCTATTTGCTAGCAACCTGTTGGAAATGAGTAACCGACTGCGAAGCTTTTCATCCAATTTAGGTGTGGTTAACACCGTAAAGGATCACTTTTCAGAAAAGCTTCATACATGGGCACGAGAAACCATTAGCTCATTGATTACGAAGAGATCGCTCATTCCCTCACGCGTTATCACATTAGTTACCGCTGGTATTGCTGACGCAAAGGATAAAAGTGAAGACCACGAAGCTGCACAGTGGCTATCGACAAGCAAAGAGATCTATGCACAATCTCTGGAGCAGATTGATACCCTACTGGCAGAACCAACATTTTCCCCGTCCAAGAATGCTTTGGTTGCTCAATCGCTTGCTGCGATTAATGGTTTATGCAAAGCTGTACCTTTAGATTTACTGCTTCTGAATGGATCCAACATCCCTGTGCAGACTCATTTTGACGATCACTACCGCCCCGTGTTGCGTGCTCTTGCAGAGTGGAAGAGATCGTCTAACAGTAAGAGTGTGGCAAAAACTATGCGAGTCGCGTTGGAACTTACGCGGCCATTTTTTCTGGCAGCACAGGAGAAAAAACAATTTTTGCTGCAGCTTTTTCAGGATTGCGATGTTCAATTCGGCGACATGGCTGACGCAAGCGATATCATTCTGCACGGTCTGCAATTTCCGGTTACTGAATCAGGTAACAAGCTGTGGCTATCGTGTGGCAGTTGGCAAAGCCACTATGAAAGTGGAGTGCCTGCGAGTGACCAATGTGAGCCAGTGTTAGGCGCACTACAAGCAATTTGGCAAGGAAAGTTGCTGGACGAGTTTTTGATGATAAGCTTAAAGGGGAGGCTTGATGATTTGGATGCTGATGCCTTTGCCACTCTACTGAAAGCCTGTCTTGGTGGAATATCTAACGCGCCCGTAGTAAGCTCTGATGCAGTGGTGATTCTATGTCACTTCGTGATACAAAATGGAGTCGACAGTAGCGATGCAGTCGTTGTTCAGGTTTTGACACATCTGTGCGAATTGTTCTTCAAACTTAATGGCGAGCTCCCCGCTGAGCTGGAAGCTGTCGAAGGTCAACTATACAAACAGCTTTTCCTTCTTTCAGCTCGAGGGAGCTACCGGGCTGAAGCTAGTGCGCTGTGGGCGCGGACAGTCAACCACTCTCTAAAGAAGTGGAATGCTACTCGTACGGAAGCATTTGTCGCTGATCTAGCCGAACATGTCAACATCTTCCTACTTGCTGACCTCCCTGCGGGCACTGTGTCATTCAATACCAAACAGTTTGCGGCGTATGTCAAAAGCTACATAGAGCTTGGTGCCGACCAAGCATTCTTTTCTGTGGCACAGCTGGTGGAGAAGTTGGATGCTGTTAATTTGCGATACTCCGATGAGGAGAATGGAGCACAAGAGAAGCTATTCTACAGCCGGGTTCTCTCAGGCTTGGGGGAAGTATGTGAAGACGAAAAAGTCGTTAGTGCTCTCCAGAGATATTTTACTTCCCTGGTGTCACAGGATGAACAGAAGGCGGTTGATTTGGTCTTGAAACTCGTGGACCTAGATGTTACCCATGCGTTGACATGGGTAGTGTTCCACTCGGATGGTCAAGTTCACAGAGGCGTTGGCCTGGTGGAGATCATGGAAAGTTATTTGACGTTGGAGCCCTTGTATGAAGCACTAAAGCATTCATCAGCGATTGTCGACAGGGTGTTCGCAGATGCGATTGCAACATGCCAGGGTAAGAAAAAGCGTGATAATGCAGAATATCGTGATTTGATCTTCCTGAACAAGAACCACAGTGTTACTACGACAACTGAAAAAGCGAGCTCGCTTACGCAACTGCAACATCAGAAGCTTGATAAGATGCTTGCAGCAGTACTGTCTTTCTTCAGCTCCCCCGGTGCACGAATTACATTCATTAAGGAGCTGGTGAATCAGAATGGCGACTGGGCATCTGAAGCCGCTCAAATCGTTGTTCTCTCTCTCTTTAGCGCCACCTACCCAGACCATGAAGCTTGCGACGCAGCGGTATCGGTGCTGAAGGACTTCTTTGCTCTCTGCGATCGTGACGTCCTTTCAAAGCCCTCGGATGGATTCTTCGAGTATTTGCAATTAGTGATGAGAGCGGTGAAGGATGAAGAAAAACTTTCAAGCATTTTCGGTGATAATTTAGACGTCATTGATTTGTCTACGCAAGAGTCAATTATGTTGCGACTCCAGGAAATGTTGTCACCGACCTCTTCAACGGTTGTAGGAGATGCCGAATGGATCGCGACAGCACAGTACGTATGTGCGCTTTCGAGATTCTTAAAACAGTCTTCTTCGGGTTTCTGTACCACGTGGGATACTTTGGCTCGCTTGATTATTACGCATGCAATCGCGGGCAAGTCTGAGACTGCCAAAATCACGACACACAAGATCCACAAGCGTAATCCTGCACTTGGTGACCGCAGAATTATCAAGGGTGATGAAGAGCAAATTGTACTTAATTACTCCAATGAGCTAGTGGCTGCACGCCTGGCTTTGATGGATCTTGTAAGTGCGATGTACGAGTCGAACCCTGACGCGCTACATGAGCTAGCTGCACATTACCGAGAGGCCCTTCTGTCTACAGTATTGTGCGCACTTTCAGAGAGTGCAGAAATGAAGGCAAGTATCGTAACTACGTATGTGGCATTAGAGTCTTCGTCCCAGTGCTTTCAGCTCGCTGAGTTGTGGTTCACCATCGAAAAGGTGCTCTCGAGTACACTCCCAGCGTTGCGATCGACGCTCACCAGCATTCACGATGTCGATCATGTGAACCGGCTTGTGCTCGAGTCTTTTGGAGGCATTGAAACTCTAGCTTCACTCTTCAATGGGAAGCGCTATCCGTTGCAGCCGGTGCTGCGCGTATTACTGTACATTCTGGCTTCCTACAGCGGTGCTCTCCGCTTGCGCAACTTCGACGCCAGCGCAATCGATGTGAATGCTGAGGATGAGGTTGCTACCGAATCTGCACTAGCAAAGGTGCTCATTCCTAAGGCACTGCGGTCGGCGCTCCGTGCCGTCTTTGGTGATAAGAATGGCAAAAGTGGTGCATCAAGCATCCGTATGCGTAGCCGTAAGCAAAAAGTGCAAGAGCGAGAAGACATCACGGGAAAGCTACTACTCTGGGACCTGTTCCTTCAGTTGTTCCCTTCAAGTGGAAGTGGAAACGAAAGCACTAGCGACGGAGAAGGTGTATCTGTTACTCTTATTGCGTCATCGTTGAGCTCGTACGTTGCGCGCCATGGAATGCTAACGAATTTCCTTAACTTCAGCTCGGCATTGTTATCGCAAGAACCGCAGTCGGCTTCGAAGGCCGCCGTCATCGATCTACAAGACGCTGCTCTATTTGATGTAGCAGACCTGAAGAGAAAGGAGGACGATGAGATCTGGAGCCTCCACAAGACACGCGTGTTCCAGCTTGGCACCCGCGTTTTCTTCCGTACCGTGGTGCGCCTACCGGCAATGGTGCGATCTTGGTGGAATGACGATTGCTCGCGTGCTACTCGTAGCTGGGCTGCCAAATACTTTGAGGACCACATCACGCCGTCAGTGCTTGCAGCTGAGCTGGAGCTTATCCAGAAGGCGAGTGAGGGTTCTTCTGCTGCTGGTGAGTCTTGGGACGATGAAGAGATGACTGTTAAGGGAAGTAGGGTGTCTCGTGAGATTACCACCACTTACATGAAGGACGAGTGTGCATTGGAGATGGTGGTGCGTGTGCCGTCGTCATACCCATTGCGTTGTGTGGAGGTGGAGTGTACCAAGCGTATCGGCATCTCCGAAGACCGTTGGCGACGATGGGTGCTGCAGATTATCCGCGTAACATCATCTCGCGATGGTTCGCTGCTGGATGCCGTGCTGTTGTGGAAACACAATGTGGACAAGGAGTTCGAGGGCGTGGAGCCGTGTCCGATCTGTTACTCGATCCTGAACCCGAAGAACATGGGCCTGCCGTCGCTACCGTGCAAGACGTGCAACAACAAGTACCACAACTCGTGTCTGTACAAGTGGTTCAACCAGTCAGGCAAAAACAAGTGTCCGATCTGCCAGCAGCCCTTCTGCTGAGAAGAGCTGCGGACGCTCATGAAGCAATGTATCCAAAGGGTTGTTAGCTGGTGTTTTCCAATAACTTAGTGCTAAACAGGAGTAGAGATATAGAGAGTGACGCGTAGCATGTGTGGACTGAGTGTGTATGTCCTTTGCGGTTCTGTCTGTACATTGATGGTATCCGTTTCTAGCAGATGACACAGCCGCAGCCCGCCGATTCCACCGTCTTGGCAGCGGTTTGACTCCCTGTCGCTTCTACAGTAGCAGCAACAGCAATGGGTCAGCTACAGCTTCCCACTCGACTCTCAGCATCAAGCAGCGTGCGTACCCCGCACTGCCGGCTGCGACCTGCGATAGACCGAGACGTTCACGGGCGTCGGATGCGTGTCGAAGGCCGGGACCGCCGACTGGAGCGTGTGCGAGTCCTGCAGGATACCACGCCCCATGCAGATGAGCCGGATGGACTTGGTATCTTCCGCAGGCGGCACGTCTAGCAGTAGAATCAAACAAATAATATCATTATTAATAATAAATACAAAAGAATAATAAAAAGATGAGACCAGGCTGATGCTTCACGATGGCGACGCACTCTGCGGCCAGCTGCGTATGAGCTGCTCCTTGACCTGCGCCACCGTGGCCGTTCTGGGGAAGCCCATCTCCACGCGCACGCCGTCCTGGTTGGCGAACAGGAACTTGAGCCGCAGCTCGGCGGCCGTGCTGCCGCCCTTGCTGCCCATACGAGATGGATGACCCGGAAACGAAACGCAGCTCCGCTGGTGAAACCAGTCGCGGCTGCGATTGGGTAGAAAGCCGCGCGCGGTGACACACGATTGGTCGGCGCGCTTCAACTCAGACCCTCGTGCGAATGACCCGATGTCGCAGGGGACAAGGAGCTGGGACAGAATGCCACGTTTGGGCCGTCTGTAGTCCACTTCCAATGCAGCCCACCAAAGCCGTTGGCCGTTTCGGCGTTTTCCGCCGAAAATAGGCGGCCCTCTCAACAGTTGAGTCCACACGCCAGCGCAAGTTGAATATGGCGCTGCAAATCCTGCCGTCGCGCCCCTTTAAACCTGATAAGTACCAAAAGCAGCCCAGATTTCGTTCCGCGGAGTTCGGCCCACGCTCACTTGGCAAAGAGTGCGCCGCGCCGCAGCCCGACCATCACTCTGCGCGTCATGGCGCCCTCCTCGCCGCGCCGGCGGCCCAAGCGCCCCGCGGCGGACGAGCAGCAGTGGACGCGCGCCATCCAGAACCAGAGCTTCGAGCCCAAGCCCTCGGCCTACTCGCCGCCCGCGCGGCAGGACGAGGACCCGCTCGAGCTGCAGCTGCGCCAGTGCCGCGACAAGCTGCGCGCGCTGCGCCACGTGCGCGGCCGCATGCTCTTCTACCCGCAGCACGAGCGGCGCGGGCGCGACGCCTTCTCCATGCAGATCGCCACCGGCATGATCCTCTCGGGCGAGCACGAGGCGCGCGACTGGCGCGAGGCGGCGCGGAAGGACCGCCCGAGCGGCGGCGTCGACGCGCTCGGCGCGCTCGAGATGCTGCTCTTCGGCTTCTTCTCGCGGCGCGAGCTGCTGCGCGTCAGCGGCGTCTGCCGGGCCTGGCGCGCGCTGGCCAGGGACGACCTCTTCTGGGAGCCGCTGCTGCTCACGCCGCTGGAGCGGTACCCGCTGCGGCCGCTGCTCGGGCTCGAGAGAGACCCGACGCGCTGCATGGAGGACGTGCCGGCAGTCCTGGTCTACATGGTGTACCAGAGACTCAAGCTCGCCCAGGGGGCGCATTCGGCGGCGGGCTGTGGGGCGAGTTCTCGCGCGAACGCGACGGCAGCGCCTGCTGCGGTGCAGAGGCACAACGGCAGGGTGCTGGAGCTCTTCCAGACGCTGAACAGACACGCGCAGATTGGTGCACTGCCCAGGACGCGGCGGGGGACTCGACGCAGCATCGACGAAGCGGTGTCCAGTGTACATTTGGTGAGTGTCAAGTACAAGCCGCCGATGAAGCCGCTGCGAACGCAGGAGGATCAGGTTGCGACGCGGATGGCTGCGGACTTGAATCTACAGCCGCAGGGAGAAGTTCTACCTGCGCCTGCTACGAATGGTGATGTGCCAGTGCGTGAGGAACAGCAAGATGCAGCGGCGATTGTGCACAATGGTGCAGGTGCGGCAGATGATGAAGACGTCTACAGTGTGGCGGATGGACGGGAACGGTCGACATTGACTGCGTGGCTGGCAACTAAGCGTCGTGTGAGCGAACGGACGTTGCGCTCCTTCCTGCGCCAAATGCTGCTGGCCGTGGATGCCCTGGAGAGGTCGAACTGCGAGCATGCAGATATCTCGCCGGCTAATATTGTGGTGCATAGTCTGCCACGGATGCGCAAGGCTGAATCGAATCATCATACCGCAAACGCTACAGACTCACAGCCAGAAGGTGATGATAGCGACGATGATGAAGACACCGATGATGATACGCTAAAGGGACATGCGTTGGAGGCAAAGGTTTTACAGGAGGGCCCTTTGTATTCTAGACGGTGCACTCCGTTCTTCCAGCTATTTATTAGCCGCCGAAATTGTCAGCACATAGCTGACACTGATGGACGAGATCTGGATGATGTAGACGCGGATGCTAATCTGCCTGATGATATTTTTGAAAATGGTGGCGAATTTGCTGAGATTCCACAGCAACGCCAGAGGCTTGCTGGGGCCAACGCTGAGGCTGGTAATGGAAATGGTATCGGTGGTAATGGCGGCCACGGTGGCGCCGTATTCCGCAATCGGTTGGCACTTCCTCACGCAAGCATGGTGAGCTCAGTTGTTCAAACCGCAATGACTGTGTGGGCTCGTGGCCGATTTGTGGATGGGAGTGCATCCACTGTGTTAGCACTGCTACTGCGCTTCCCTGATAGTTTCCCGGGCGGTTTGCGAGAGTTTCTGGAGTATGCTAATTATCTCGTCATTACTCATTCAGCCGCCGCATCCAAATTGCTTCGTCACGACTATCTACAGTGTTCAGGTTCTGAGCTTAAACATTACCCGTCACTCCACTGGTCACTGTCACCAATCCATGATGTCAACGAGTATAAGAGCAAGCTGGTAGCGTTTTACGGCAGTTTGCCTTCACGAGTTGAGAGGCGGCTTGACGACAATTCAAGCTCCTCGATTAGCTCAACTGTAATCGATGAGCTAATGCCTAGGACGACGTTAGGCCTTCAATACTTTGCCAAGGCTCTGGATGAAGCGAACCTCCCAGATGAACGCTTCGTAAGCGTCGTTGCACCATCCTCTGCGTCTTCTTCCTGGGTACGCAGGCTAGCAAGTACACAGTCGTGTACACTACAGCGGTTGGATTTGTCTAAAGCTCGAGTGCCCATGTCGGTCGTATTGCGAGAGCTAGCCACGCTACCTCGTTTGACACATCTCCGCTTACCTCGTCAGATCTTGAGGGACGAGAACCTGGAGCATCTTGTAGCTGCACTGGCATATTCCGATTTGCTACCGCACTTGCGAGGTCTTGATGAAAATGTACGCCAGGCAATGGATCGCATGGAAAAGTCATACCTCATGCAGCTTGACATGGTGACATTCCTCCTGAAAAAAAACACCACATCTACAGCTCCTGAGTCCCGTGCTGAAGCTTAGACAGCCAGTATGTACACCGTATATGTACCGTTAGCAAAACAGAGAAAGTTAATGTAGACCTCAAGCGGCTGTGAGTACATTATTCCTGTGGAGTTGCACCCCGTCTCGAGCAGGCTGCGCTAGTTCTTACGCGACGAACGCTTCGTAAAGAGGTCCACCATCGGGATCTCCTCCAGCTCCCGACGGGAGCACAGATACTCGCCCAGCACGATCGTTACGCTCGCCGCCACGAGGTGCACGAGCCACCAGTCCCACATCTTGGGAAACTCCTGCAGCACGAAAGAAACCCACGTCCATCATGAGCCTGCCCCCCCCCCTACTCTCACTTCACTGAGCCACTCACCGAATAGAAGCATTGCGCTAGGAAGTCGATGAAGTAGAGCGTCACGCCAAAGTCCAGACACTTCTTGGCCCGCTCCACGAAGATCGCAAGGCACACAGCGCTGCACAGTTAAAGAGGATCCGTGAGCCAAGAGGTCACCGACGCCACTGACTCCGCATAGCCCCCACCTGATGAAGCTCGCAGCCACGACGGCGAAGCAGTTCTTGAGGCCCTGCACGGTCACGATGGTCTGAGTGTGGTAGGCGAAGAATTGGTCCAGCGTCACGTGCGCGCCGTGGCAGATGCCCAGCACGAGTCCCTGAGCGACGTAGTGCGAGCACTGGGCGTCGGGGAGCATTGAGTATTGCAGGCCACACAGCACGTCACGGCAGGACAAGGACATCAATCGACAGAGCAGAGACAGCAGCAGATAACGCGCCGCACCTGCATGCACAGCATCTGCAGCAGGATGAGCTTGGGCGCCCACCGCGCCGCGCCGTAGAACTTGGGCATCGTCTTCTTCCGGCCTCGGCAATACGGAAGCAATCTACTAAATGAGGTACCGTCCCTTTTTATGGGACCTTCAATTGGGTACAATTCAAAATGTTTTTTATGAGATCTGTAATTGGGTACAATATATTGGTACAATAACTTTAGTCTATTTTTAGAGACCCAAACGGCGTCACTCACGTGACGTTGAGATACGTCAACGTCAACATGGACACACGCAATATGACCCCAGAGGAGACCAAGGAGCTGCTGCGGCTGCGCGCCGAGCGCCAGCGCCGCCACGACGCCGAGGACGAGAGCTCCGACGCTGAGAGCTACGGCGGCGTCGGCGGCTTCAAGCGCCGCACGTGGGTGCTCTTCAGCGTCATGGGGGGACTCATCTACGGCTACAACGTCAGGTACGACCGAAGCAGGCGCCAGAGCTCAATTCCACGCGTTGCAGCGCTAATTCTTTACCTCTGTTGCTTATTTCCAGCCTGGCAGCTACTTTGCAGTACATGCGTGGCGATCTACAGCTCTCGTCCACTCAGGAGGAGGCTCTGAGTGCCACGGCGACGCTCAGCGACGCCTGCTCGATGCTGGCGGGCGGCTGCCTGGCCGACCGCTTCGGCCGCAAGGCCACGGCCATGTTCGCGTGCTCGTGCTCCATTATTGGAGCTCTGTTGGCTGGAGTGGCCAGCGCCAGCTTCTCTTGGCTCGTGCTCTGGAGACTTTGCTCCGGAGTGGGCAACGGGCTGTCGATTTTGCTCATACCGATGTACATCAGTGAGTGCGTCGACGCTACGAGTCGCGGGACGTTTTTGACGCTCTTCCAACTTGGGTGGGGATACGATAGAGTGTTGATAGTTTGAAGTTGGTATGTGTGAGGTTGCTAACGGTGTGGTGACTGCTTATAGGGTGAACGCCGGTGTGGCTGTGCCGTACTTGTTCATGATCGCAGTGAGCGAGAACTGGAGAGCGTGCCTGGCATTCGGGAGCTTGCCCGCGCTCTACGTGCTCTACAACTTCCATTTTCACTTCCCGGAGAGCATCAAGTGGCTCCGCTGGAAGGAGAATCCGACGACAGATTTGGAGGGTGGAGCGACAGACCTCTCAGATGAAGAGAGCGTCGATAGTTCTGGTGCTACTGCTGTTACAGTCAAGCGCTCAAGGAACGGAGCCTATCAACGCCCGTCCGAGCAGGATTCAGCAACGGCTTCTTCGTCGTCACCGAATTCGTCCAGATCTTCTGCTCCTCCCAACCCTCACCTGGAGCTCGTGATCGGTATCTTGCTGGCGTATGTCAATAATTGTGTTGATGCATCTCTTTTTTACGGGCCGGAGATCATCGCCAAGACCAGCTCTTCTTACTCACGTAGAGACGCAAACATTTTTGGGCTACTCTGTTCGCTTGTGGCTGTGGTGTCGGTGCTTTTTGCTGGACGTTACGTCATTGCGAGGTTTTCGCGACGGCAAGTGTATTTGGTCTGCCTTGTTGTTGTGTGCGCCTGCTTCGTTGTTAGCGGTGGGATTTTTGCGCGCTACTCTACCGACGATTTCGTGCACAGCTCTACGGCATCAGCAAGCATTATGGTAACCTTCGGTGTGCTGAACGTGTTTGCAGCTGTCGGTCCGAGTATCCTCTTTGTTGTTATCCTTAGTGAACTGTTTCAAGACAACAGTTACCGGGCGCGATACATGAGCTACTGCACATTTACCATGTCACTCATCTCGCTGCTCGTGAATGGCTCCATGCTGACGTTGTTTGAGTTCTTCGGTACTGCGGCCACTTTCCTCGCATATGGGGCCACGTACGTGGTGTGTCTGTTATTCTTTTGGGCGTATCTCCCCGAAACAAAACAACGACAACTAGTGTGAGGCTAACTGGATCCAATACACTACTGCGTCTACGATTGAATCAGCATAGAACACTATTGCAGTGCATGAATACACGAAAAATTGCCAAACGAAGTCAGTAAATATTGTTGTATGAGCAAGGGTGCTGGATATGTCACGACGTGAACGCTCTAATCTACCTTGAGATGAGTTTCTAGGATCGAACGGTAGCCTGTTGCCTTTTGCGCGTCGGTACTCGAATTCCCGAATTGCCAATAACACCGTTTGTTGTCGCACCGTCCAATGGGCCGAACTGGATAGCGTACTGCTCTGTGCTATGTTGAAGCCGCATGTTCTCTGTCATGAGCCCAGTCAAGTGGTCATTCAGCACCATGATCTTGTCCTCCTTTTCCTGCAGCATGATAAGCAAGTCTTTAGATCGACGAGATCCCGTTGCAGCAGCTGAAGCACTACTACTCTTGAGTCGGGACGTTTCGCGCTTACGAAGAGCCTGGAGCTGCATATCCTTCTCTAAAACCTGGCTCGTGAGGTCTTCAACCTCCTTTACAAGAGCCTTCATGTCGGCCTTCGAGAAGCGATTCTCTTTAAGCTTGGAATTTGCCTCCTTCAACTCACGGACGCGGTGTTTAAGCTTCGCACACTTATCTTCCCAGTCACGAGCTATATCACCATTTGTATCAAATGTGGGATTCTCACGCAGCTCCTGATTTGCCACCTTGAGCTTTGAGATTTCTTCATTCATCGCCTCTAGCTGTTGGTGGAATGACCTTTCTCTTTGCTGCTGCTCTTCGTGCTGTTTAATCTCAGCATCACGGAGGTCGGATGAATGCTCTAATTCGTCCAGTCGCGTTTTCAGGTCATTAATCTGTTTTTCTTTGCGGTGGATAAGAGCATCCTGACGAGTCTCCCGGTCCTGATAACTCCGAAGAAGCGCCGAGACTTCCATGATCCCCCGGTGAAAAGCACTTTCGTCGACATAACCACAGTTCCCATTAGAACTCCCGGCACCAAACTCAATGTTTAACTTCCTCATCTCACGACGGAACTGGTTAAGCATAGCTGGTTTGGCATCTTCAAGTAGTGCAATTTGTGATGAAAGTTCCTGTTCCCGCTGCACAGACTGTTCGTAGGCTTCCTCCAGATCCTTCATTGCCGTTTCACGAGCAGTTGATTCGGCCTCGGATTGCTTTGAGAGTTTGGCCTGAGCAACTCGTTTGAGCTGTTCCTTGAATTTCGCGTTTTGCTGCTGTAAGGAAGCGATTTCGTCATCCTTCTCGTTTATCTTTTGCTCTAAACAGCGTTTCAATTCATGTTCAGCGTCCCGAGCATGTTGGAGTTCCTCTTCCTTCGCAGACAACTCAGCTTCGTGCTGGCGAGACTCTTCCTCCCGTGCAGCTAGCTCATCCTGTATTTCCTCAAGTTTCAATGTCAACTGCTCAGATACGTGAAGATGACCCCTTGCATTATCCATCTCCGCCGTATTATCACGAATATCCTCGTGTAGTCGCTCAATTTCCTCGTGCAACTGGTCAATCTCTTGATGCAGCTGCTTTAGCTCGTCATTCTTTGCATCCATTTTCTTGAGAGTAGATGCATTTTCAGCAGCTAGATTGTCGAATCGCGCTTGCAATGATCGGTGCTCTCGTTCTTTTTGCAGCTTTTCGTGCATCGCATTTTGCTCCTTTCCTGCCACAGACTGCTCAGTCACTTTCAGTTTATGCTGAAATCGTTTCAGTGATGCTTCCAGCTCCTCCATTTGCTCCTGCTTTTCTGTTGCAGCTTGTTCACTCACTTCAAGCTGGCGCTGCAATTCCTTCATTGATGACTCTAACTCTCTGACTCGAGCTTGATCTTTAGAAACACCCTCCGCGTGCCCTAGCTTCTCCGCATTAGAGCGGTCCATCAGATGGCGTGTCATTTCCTTCTCTTGATCTAACTTGGACTGCAGCTCTACGATGTCATCTTCCAACTCGGTCACTTTTCTCTCTTTTTTCTCGAGTTGGGTCATCATTTCAGCCTTCAGCTGCTCATAACTTGCTTCCAATTCCTTGTGCTCTGTTGCAAGGCGTTTAATATCATCATCAGCACTGCCTTGCTTCACATTCACTTCCTCATGCGCCAAAATAACTTGTTGCATATCTTCTAGTGCTCGCTCCTGCTCGTCTCGTTCGCGCTGTAAATTCAGAAGCTCGGAATCTAGCTTCTCAAACTCAACAGCATTATCCTCAAGTTGCTGTTGAAGTCTGCGAATCTCCTCCTCCAATTCGTGCCTCCCATCCGCAGCATGCTGCTGCTCCTCTTCCAACTGTGAATCCAGGACAGCTTGTAGATGATCAGTCTTAGCACGTTCTTCCTGGACTTGCTGGTCCATTTCACGTAATATGCGCTCCAAGCTTAGAGAAATATCCTCCTCTAAGGACTGACCAGCGCCTAGGAATGACGAACCATGATGTCGAATAATTTGTTCCAGCCCACGTTTTTCGTTGTGAAGAGAATCAATCTCGATTGTCACCTGCTCAAGTTTCATCTGCAAGCTTTCACACTCGTACTGTTGCGTCCGGAGCTTCTCTTCCAGAGACCGAACGGTCTCTTGCAAATTTCGCAGCTGTTGATGACCTTCACTCATCTGTGTGTCACGTTGCACAAGTTGGGCCGTTAACTTTTGCAGCTGAGTCCGACCGTCCTCCGTAGCCATAGCTGCCGACTGCTTTTGTGACTCGATCTGTTCGGTCGCCTGACGCATCACTTCTTGAAGCCTAAGCTCAAGTTCCCGCTTATCGGATTCCAGTTGGTGTACATTCCCCTTCCAGTGATCACTCTCAGTGCGGATTGACGTGATTTGAAACTCTAACGTCGACTTATCTGAAGACAGTGACATCATTTTTCGGTTCATTTCTTCCTTCTCTTCGCACAATACACGGACAGTGTTTTCGTGGGCAGTCTTTTCCTCCAGATAGCGATTATGTACTTGCTGAGCTTCAGTCAACCTAGCATCAGCTTCAACACGAATAGTCTCGATTTGTCGCTGTAATTCACGATTTTGATCTTCCAAACGGATACGTTCACTCTGTAGGAGCTCCACTTCTTTTGTCCTTTCGTTATTTGGGGACAAGAACTGTTCGATATGCGCGTTCAACTCAGCGTTCTCCTTTGACTTTGCTTCAAACTCTTGTAGACGGTGCTCTATCTCCCGCTTCAAAGAGTCATTTTCACGCATGCCTTCGTGTAATTGATGCTGAAGCTTCTCGCACTCTGTGCGCCACTTACGAAGCTCCTCTCCTTCTGCTGCTGCTTGCCCCTCATAACCTTGCAGTTTATTTGCTGCTTCGTCAAGATCTGCTCGTAGCTGCTCATTTTCTTGAGTCATTTCGTTGAATTGATCTTCAACTTGAGCGACAAAGTCGTTATACTGCTTCTCAAATTCAGTTGACTGAGACTTCATCGCTTCAGCATGAGCAGCATCCTTTGCAGCGAGGTCCTTAGATAAAACTTCAACCTGTTGCTTTGCTCGTGCAATTCCTTCCGTTAGCTGCTGCATTCTTTGAGCGTCTTCATTGCGTGATTGCTGTTGCTGCTCGGCTTCTTGAGAGCTTGCCATTAACCGGCCGATCTCTGTACTCTTGCGTCGATTAATATCTTTTAGACTTTCAACCTTCGCTCGCAGCTCGATATTCTCCTGATTGATCTTGCTAAACTGGTGCTGCAACTCTTCTTCCACGCGAGACTTTTCATCAAGCAACTGCTGCTCGCGCTGCTTCATGGCAGACATAGCTTGTGCCTCAATTTGTGCACGAACCTCTCCAGCTTCCTTTTTAAGTTTCTGGAATCGTGTTGCCTCTTGCTGCAGCGCTTGAGTAAGTTTTTGACGCTCCGCCTCGACCTCACCACGATACTTGTGCTGATCTGCAAGCTGTTTCTCGTGCTCTTGCGCCATCCTGTCCGTGTGTTCTTTTAACTTTCGGTTTTCAGCTATTAAACGCTCTAGATTTCCCTCGCGCTGTCCAATTTCTTGTCTCCCGTGATGAAGGGCGTCCTCTAATTCACCCACATGGTGCTCCTTTTCTTTGTATTTCGCTTGCCACGCCGCCACATCCTGCTCCAGTTTGGCTGCCTTGCTTGCGGCTGACTCATAATGCTCACGCAGCTCACCAATCTGTTGCTCCAGAGAATGCATCTCATCAGCCTGGTGTGCTCCTTGCTGCTTCAGCGTCGTGTTCTCCTGCACGATCACGGTGCTATCACGTTCCATTTTCTGCACCTGGGCCTTCAACGTGTCGTTGCTCTTCTGAAGCAAGCCCAGTGTGGCTTCACGCTCCTTCAGCTTGGCCTCCACATCGAGGCCCGCTTGTCGAAGCATAGCTACCTCCGAGCGCAGCTGCTGGATGTGTTGCGTCCCCTGTTTCTTCAGCGACTCGACCTCCTGGGCCGCAAGATGGTACTTCTCCTCCCACTTTTGCTTCTCCACCTTGTCGGACGCGATCTGCAGCTCTTGCTTTTGAATCGTCTGCAAAAATCAACAACAGCACAACAGTAGACCACCATGCATCATCAGCCCAGATTCTCCCCCTGCAGCCCCGCAACCGTCTACACACCTCGCCGAGCTCTCGAATGAGCTCCAAGTTCTGCTGTGCTTCTTCAATAGCCAAGTCCAGCTCTTTGCCCTGCAATTGCACCATCACCGCTCAGCGTTCGCCCCTCATCAGCACCGCCCCCCCCAACTCCAGCCATCGCACCTTCCAGCGGTCGATGTGCCTCTTCTGGGACTCAATGACGGCCCCCAGCTCCGCGAACCGCTGGATAATGACCGGCATGAGCGCGTGGTCCTGCTGGTGCTCCTCCTGTTCCTCCACGGCAGCAACAAGCACACGAACAAGGCTCTAAGTGCTCTGCAGGAGCTAAATCGTCGGTCTGGGGGCCCTAAATCCTACCAGAAAGTGCAGGAAGTCGGCGAACGAGCGCACCGCCGCCTTCACTTTGCTGGGCGAGTAGCGCGCGGGCGACTCGTCCAGCCCCGCGGGCGGCGCGCGGCCTCTGGAGCTCGACAGCCGCCGCCGACTCGGCTCGGGCGTGACGCTGAACTCGAAGCCGCCAATCGCGTGCTGCCGGCGCCGCGGCGTCGAGAAGCCCGCGGGCATGGGCGGCACCGCGTCCGCCTCGTGCTCGGCCTCGTCCTCGCGCTTGGCCTCGCCGCCCATGGCCACGTCCGGGCGCATCATGGCGGGAGCGACTTCGGTACTGCGCTCTGCTCGTGCGATTCAAACGCGCGAATGGAAACTGATATAAAGTTTGGGCGATCGGGTTGTGAAGGATGGTGTGGCCCACGTGTATTGGTGTGGTCCATGTTGTTTGGTGTGGTTCACGTATATTGATGTGGACAGGTTGAAGTTGCTAGACGTGAGCAATGGGGTCGTGGGGGGTGAGGTTGTTGTCATACATGGGTGTGGTGATCATATTAGCATCGGTACCGGTATTGTTTGTACATGGGTGAACGCGCGGCCTTTTGGTTGCTGGCGGGCGCGCTTATAGTTCGTCTGGGAGGCGACAAAGTCGTTCAGAACGGGTGCGTCGCAAGCGCTAGCTGCGTTGAGGTGGTCCTCTCGCTTGATGGCAACGAAGGCTCGGCATCGGAGATGGAGAAGCTGAGGCCGGAGCCCTCCCCGGCTTCGAGAAAGCTTCTCCGCGCGTATGGATCGTAGGACAGCGAAGATGACCGAGGCCGCATGTCCATGGGAGGAGACGGCTGAGCTTTCACATACATAAAGTGGCCCGACTCGTCGGAGCAGTGACCGGACGGCGAGTTCGTTGGGAGCTCGTTGGTGTTGGATAGCGGGCGGAAGCCGAAGAAGCTGTATCGTCGCTCTTTGCGTTGCTCGGCCTCCTGGTCTACTCGCCGCCGCCGCATAACCGCGAACCCGAACACGGCGAGGCAGACGACTGCAACGCAGCCAAGTGTTAGTCCAATGATCAGACCAACGTGAGAGCTCGAACTATCCTCAGTAGATGCCGACTTTGAGGACGCTGTCACGGTCATGCGCATGAACGACGCAACGTCAAACCGGAGGTCGTCTCCGTTTGGCACCACAACATGTGCCATAAGCGCGTACGTGCCTTCGTTTCCAATATTGATCTTCGTGGAAAACAGAGCCTCGCCACTTCTTTCGGAGAAGTTCATGGCCGCCGCAGAATACGCCAACGTCTTGTTATCTGAAAACGGGGAGCATTTTGTGTCGTCGCAGTAGTAAATATTGACCTGCGGAAGGTTCGCGTATGCATCAGTTGCTTTATCGTAGACTGTCGTCGTGTTCACGATCACTCCATCTGCGCCGGTAAACGTGGGTTGTTTCGCAACGGTCCACCCCACCAGTGCACCAGCATCCACCGTAAAAGTCGTCGTGGAGACAGTCATGTTCACCGTATACGGGCAATTGGTGCCGTTCCCCGAGTAAACGACATTGGTAGCAGGGACATTCTCGTCTTCGGCATCTGCAACAACAGCCCAGCAGTAAGACGCACTCCCGTCGTTCGCGTACGTCTCGCTCTCCACCTTCTCTGTCATGCTCTCTACGGTTGCAAACACCTCGAAGTACTTGATAAAGTCATATCGCTGGGAGTCTGCATCGTCTCCTGCAAGCGTCACCTGCGCGAATCCAGAGTACCATCCAGGGGAGGGGATGATTATGCCATTGGCGCTAAATGCCGCCGTACCTGCCGATGAAAAATTTGCCGAGAAATCGGCGGATGTCACGTCCACGGCACTTGAATATTCCGTGCACGCCTTGCTTCTTTCACAGAGCTTCACGACCGAACTTACGATGCTGTAGTATCCGCTGCCATTGGTGCTGTCGTCGTCCAGTACAAAAATTGCTTCAAGTGGAGATGGCAGCTGAATGTTCCTAGACGAATTGCGTCTTAGCGTGGCTGTCCACGAGATGTCGATTGCCTGCTGAGCCTGCACACCACTTTCTGTCTCAACAGTGACATCAATCTCCGAGCTTTCACTACTTGCAAGAAGTAAGTTCGAGTTGAGCGAGTCTTCCAGCGGACTTTGAGCTGTCACGCGGCACTGGGTTGTGTCGCTGTCGTATTCCCTGTATCCAATCAACGATTCACGTCAGCTCTCAACCGCAGGCCAAGTACCGCCATCACAGCATCAGCCAGAACTTACACAGCCTCGACTTGGACCTGTTTCACGACGATATCCGCGAACGTCTGGAAGTAGTACAGCAGTGTCGCGTTGTCGGCGTTGCCGAGCACGGCGACGGCCGCCACCGTGTAGTTTCCTTCCTCTGCGAAGGAGAGCTCGTCCAGCGACTTGAAGTAGGTCACGCCTGAGCTGGAGAAGTTGCCTGACTGGGCGGTCGTGAACGTGTCCTCGCCCAGGATGCCGGGCGCGCACTGCAGCCGCGACGCGCAGGTGCGGACGTAGGTGGAGAGGATCTGCACGGGTGCGCCGACGTTGTCCGCACTGAGCGTGGTCATTGCGTCGGGTGGCGCGGGCACGTCCATGGCGTTGGGGGACTTGGCGTCGATCTGCACGCCCCAGAGCAGCGGTACGCTCTGGTTGGGCGCATAGGTCGCAGATACGAGCGGGATCGTCACGTCCACAGCGCAGTCCGCGCCGCTGTAGGCAGCCAGCGCCAGCATGAGCGACGCGGAGCCGTCGATCTCCCAGCATCTGGTGCCGTCTGCGGCCGCCGAGGCGCCGCGCAGCAGCGGAAGCAGCGCCGCCGCCAGCCCGAGGAAGCGCATGGCGAGCGTCCAGCAGTGGCCCAAACGAGAAGTGGCTCGGGATCAGCTTTTGTCCTCTCTGAGACCAGGCCTGTCTGCTTCAACTGCAGCACTAGTCACGCTGGTCTGCCAGCTGGGATCCGTAACTAGAGGGAGGTCTGAAGAGGTTTACGTTAAGAACGAGATCTGGGACGGTCGGTAAAGCGAGGTCAAATGCGGCTAAGTACGGTTACTAAGTTTAGATACGATTCCGTGAAACAGCCGGCTGGGTGCGCGTCGCAGCGCCTCTACCAGGTCACAGCACTTGGACTTTGTATGGGCGTATCCTCTCGCGCCAGAGACCGGCCATCCCAGTCTCCGAACGAAAACAGCGGTCTCAGCTGTCACACCGGCGGCGCAACACTGTCTTGCTTGTTGGCACTGCGCCAAGCTGCGATCGCTGCGTCGATCGATTCCTCGAAGTCGCAAGGCAGTCTGCCATGACACTTCT
The DNA here is from genome assembly GCA_030267785.1 of Phytophthora fragariaefolia. Taxonomy (NCBI): domain Eukaryota; phylum Oomycota; class Peronosporomycetes; order Peronosporales; family Peronosporaceae; genus Phytophthora; species Phytophthora fragariaefolia. The sequence goes on along the minus strand of BSXT01000420.1, from coordinate 59,752 downwards.
GCATCCGACAGAAGCGTCGTGGCGGCGTGTCTCGTCGAGCGTTCACTTGACTCAACTCTCGTTGACTGGCGAAACCGCCACAACGTCCCCACATCAACGACACGAGTCTCGGTCACCGAGTCGGTGCCACTAAAAACGCGGTGGGTTGACCGCTCCAGCCCCATCGCGATCGCGGTGCGGCGCCCAGTTAGCATCACGGCTGCAGCAGCTGGTGCTGCCCAGAACACCGAGGCCAAGTTCCGGCCCCACCTGGTCGCACTTAGCCGCGCGTCCACAGTGCGCGCCACTGCCTTCTATGTTTTGGTGGAGTGGCGCGACGTGACACGAACTGGCGTTCTGGGGAGTCGGACACTTCCAATCGCTTCACGCTCGGGGCCCCGGACGGCCACAGAGAGACCGCCCGCCCCCCAGTCCCGTTCCGCCCGCGCCCCGGAGGAGGTTCAGCCGCCGCGCCAGCGTACAGCCATCATGTACGTACAATTGCACTCCATGGCGGTCGGTGCTTCGATGGCGCCAAGATGCTGATGCGCATCACTGCAGGGTGACGTACAAGATGGACGGCAGTACGACGTACTGCTACTACATCTCGGACAAGTACTCGCAGCAGCAGCCCGTGCAGGACAACGTGCTGGTGCAGGACTCGGGCAGCGCGTGCCCCATCACGATCCGCGTCGACATCGCCGACGAGCTCGAGAAGAACGCGCTGATTCCGCTGCGGTACACGGCGACGCTGGACACGTCGTCGGCAGACACCAACTTCGAGTTCCCCGACCCCATCGTGCGCGTGCCCGTGCCCGACTACCTCATGAGTAACACGAACGCGTCCGCCGAGGCCTCGGGCAGCTCCAACGAGACCACGTACGACGTGGCCGTGGCCAACGTCGTCATGTGCGACTGGCGCTCGTGCAACCTCTTTACCACGGCGGCCGAGAGCGCCACGTACTACTCGTCCAGCAACAACCCCAACGACTTCTCGGACAACGTCGCCGTGTTCGGCTCCCAGGAGCTCGTGATTCCCAAGGATGGAAAGTACACTGGTTACGTGCACCTCGTGGTCAACATTGGCGGCAACTCGCGCGCGGATTTCGTGACCTTCTTCCCCGTGCAGATCGGCGATGTTGCTGGTACAACGCCAAGCAGCATTACTACCGACGGCACCACCACATACTGCTGGACTTCCAAGGATGTGTCGGTGTTTGACCCTAGTGTTTCGGGTGACCTTACGATTCGAACAGGCGAATATTGTCCTGGTGCAATGTCGATGTCACTCTCATCCACGGATGTGTACGTTGGTGATACCATTAATATCGCATGGATGCTCGACATGTCCGACTCAACCACCGACGACTCAACTCTGATCGCAGAGGTGTCCACGACGGATGCTATTCTGGACCCGCGCACTAATATCTACTCTGTCGTTCCAGTGTCGGTCTTTAGCGGCTGCCAGCGCAACCTGGCTGATGCAAATTGCTCCACGTACACGGGCGAGGAATCGTCGACGTTTTCCATCGCGGATTACAACGACATGAATCTCACGAGCGATGCCGTGAGCTACTCCACTAATTACACGTTCGATACGTCTGGACAATTTACGATGTTCGGCCGAGTTGCCATGGTGACAGTCGATGGAGAACGTATCGATATGGCTATTTACTCCAGTGTGACGGTCTCGGTTCAGGGTGGCAGCAGCGGCAGCTATTTGTTCCTGTACGTTGGTATTGCTATTGGCGTCGTGATTTTGCTTGGTGGCATGTTCTTCTGCTACATGAAAAAGCGCCGCAACAACGTAAGCACCAAGGATATTCCCTTCCGTGAACCCGTCAGTGGGCTGGAGCGTTCGAGCAACTACACCATGGCGTCTTCAAACTTTTTGTCGCACAAGACACCTGCACAACTGCAGGGATTGGACATGAGTGCCGATTACAGCACCGGCAATGCAGTTCCGTCCTACCTTGCTGTTAACGCTGCGGATAGCGGCGTATTTGACAAAACGATTCGGGCTGATCCTCCCAAAATGGCCACATCGCTGGAAAGCAGTGAGTCGCTTTCGCTTAACCCCTTTGAGCGCGCTAGTTTTGCTGGTCTGAGCGATGATGTAAGCTCGCGGCCATCCGAAATCAGCAAGTTTTCGTTCCAGTCCGGCTATGACGATGAATCCGAGTGGGAATATGATACGCGGCAGCTCCGAGGTGGCAGCGATTTCAGTGCCTTCACGTCCGACCCTGGTACTAGCTTGCCTGCTTCTAGCACGTACGAAATGGGGCGTGGTATGCCTATCCTGGAGGAGGACGACCTCGCTGACAACAGCTTCAGCCATCAGCCGTCTAGCTCGACTCATGACCCGCGTAGCACGACGAGTTCTGGCTGGACCGTGCAGTAATCCATGCCATAAATTGGCTGCAAGTTTGACTGATAACTCTGAGCTCTCTGCAGTCAGAATGGTAACGCTTTGTTCCGCAGAGCAAGTGAGTGGATTGTTACGAGTTTTTATTATTATCAAGCACACGGACGATTTTGTAGGATGCTAGCTTCGGTATTCAAGTGTTCGGGAGTATGCGGAAGGATACAGCAAAGGGTGCGGTCCAGATGGAAGACATCCCCCGGTGCTTCCCTTCCTCACATTTCCATCGTAAGTTCGCTTCCGAAGCATTTAGAGATCATCATGTCTAAATGATACTTCAAGTATGTGCGTCGTAGCATTTTCATCCAGCCTCGTGTATTTATGCAGGCGCCAGGCCTATATGCCATCGCCCTCTACTTCGAACAACTTCACTTCCTACTAACTTCCTGCACCCCTACTAAACAGCGATGTGTGCATGGTCATCAGACCCGTGCATCGCCGGAGGGCTTGTCAGCTCGTCGTCGGCCTCTTCGATAGCGCCGTAGGCTTCAGGTGGAATTGACAGCAAGACAGCACGATCGGTAGCCGATGTTGAAGACGGCGCAGCATACTGAGACGGGCGTTCGTTTGATGAGTACGACGAAGATACCGATTCATGCCGGGTGCGGCCCCGACTCACTGTCTCCACGTCAACGGAGAGCAGCGACGACAGCGACGCCATGCGGTCCTGCTCCTTGAACGACTCTGCATGACCCACAGAATGGAAGTGGGCCTGCAGGATGACCTTGAGTTCATCCTGGATGCACAAGATGCGTGCTTCCAAGTCCACATCATTCGCGTCGGGTCCGAACGGGCACTCAATTGAGGAAGCCACGTTGTCCAGCGCAAAGAGCAGCACCGCCGCAATGCCCACATACAGCGGGGACGTGAATCCAAACGTCGGCACCAACGTCGCGCCCATCAGCAGCAAGTAGCCGACATAGCACGCGTGCAGGCACTGCGCCAGGTTGAACGCGGCCGGCACATTGCACAAGTTGAAGATTCTCGTGTACATCTGTGGCAGCGTGGACACGATCTTGTTGAGCTCCATGGCCTGCTCCACGGTCACGTAGCTCTTCCTCCTGGCGCGGTTGATCGTGCGTCGCAGCCAGAGCTCGACGATGGCCGCGCGCATCTTGTTGGCGGAGCCCACGACGTTGCGCTCGCGGTTCCACGTGTGCTCGCCGAGCGTGAGCACGTCCGTGCTGGCGAACTCGGCGGCCTCCTTCTGCGTGAGCAGCGCGCGCAGCTCCAGCGGCGCGTCGCTCTCGTTGCAGTCGTGGAACACCAGCGTCACGTACAGCAGGATGTAGCGCTTGACGTCGCGGATGAACTGGCACTTGTTGCGGATCTGCGCGCGGTCGGCCACGCCCTTGCGCGAGAAGTGCACGAAGGCGCAGGCCGTGGCCGTGAGCGTGCGCGCGGCGTCCGCGAGGGCGCTCACGTCGCCCACGCCGCGCTGCCACTGGCGCAGCGCATCGAACACGCGCATGCCCACGAGCACGGCCAGGAACGCGGACGCGCACAGCAGCAGCGGCTGCAGCGGCTCCGCGGGCAGCAGCGCCGGCCTCTCGCGCTGCAGCGCGGCCAGCGCCGCCGCCATCGCCGCCACCATCGCCGCGCGGCACAGCGTGGAGGGCGCGGCGATGGCCGAGCCGTGCGAGTGCAGCAGCAGCCGCCAGAGGATGCGGTTGCTGTAGTAGATCATGGCTCCCTTGCTCTCTTTACTTACGGGACCTGGTGCTTGGGGGACCGCGTATTGCACTGTGACACTTTGGGGTTCGATGGGCGGACCGAAATGATTGTGCTCCGGAGGAATCAGAGGGGCGGAATCAGGACCTGCGAAAGAGCGTGATCATGACGGGACGCAGTTTCCGCATTCTCTTCAAGGCCCGTGATGCGGAGGTGCGAGCAGTGCCGGCGCTCGCTCGAGAGCGAGCTGCTCAGCGCGCCAGGTGCGGCCCCGGCGCGGGAGCGACGTGTCTAGTGGTGTTGCGCGTGTTCTGAGCTTCGTTTCGGTGTGCGTTTCCCCCCGCGACGCGCAGTGCTGGGCGAGTCATATGTGCTGCTGCCCACCGCCAGCGCCTCGCAGAGCATGCTGCTGCTGCAGAAGCTGCCCACGAGTGCGGCGTCCCCGCCGGAGATGGACGAGTCCGGCGTCTTCGGTGAGGACCTGTACGCCAGCGCGCGTTACAATCTGTCGCTGCAGCAGCAGCACCAGCAACAGCAGCGGCGGCAGCAGGCGCAGCGGCGGCAGAAGCTCCAGCAGCGCCAGCGGCGCCAGCAGCAGCGCATGAAGGACAGCTTCACGGCTGCGGGGAGGCACGTGGAAGCGCACGTCGGACGCGCGAGCCATGATGAGGAACGCGTGGACCTGGACGACAGCATGGTGGCCGTACCCACGTACGCGGACGTGAGCCACCACGTGCAACTGCTCACGACGCAGCAGGCCCATTGGTACGGCTATTGGGCGGTGGAGTGAGGAGCTTGGAGTGGGGATCTCTGACTTGGTGGAGTGTTGCAGCGCTGGGCTGCCCGTGACGACACCAGTGTGTAAGGAGTGCATGGACGGCATGGTCACGATGATCGATGGGTGCGGTTTGACAATGCTGGGAGCATTTCTTTTTGCTTCAGGTGTGGTGATAGGCGGTTTGATTTGTTTTTTATTGTTGACAGACAAGCAGAGCGGGCGAGATATGAGAAGCGGTGCTTTACTGGTTTCCTGCACAATACGACGAGCTCTTTTGTTCACGCTGAAGATGTGGAGCAAATCGAGGACAAGATTCGATTCGTACGTGGAAGCGTATTGGCGCGAAATTTGTCGCCTTACTTGATGCTGATCTATGTTCACATGCTAGTACGAAACCGAGTTGAACGCACTTGAGGAAAGTCTGAAGCTTATGGAAGACGAACAACAGATTATTGCTCAGCAGCAAGAAGCGATGAATGAGGAGGAAAAAGCTCTCATTTATGAAGAGGCTGGAATGTGGGAACAGTTTACCACGCTGCAGTTGCAAGAAGCTGTTTTCCAAGAAGTTCGTGATGCAGGCACAGCGCAGATAGATGCAATGGAGCGTAAAGTGGCTTCAGCAAAACACCTGAACATACTGACTGACATGTTCGTCATCGGTTATGACGGAGCATTTGGCACCATCAACCAGTTCCGCATGGGTCAATCTGCATCATTTGCGGTAGAATGGAACGAGATAAACGCTGCTTTCGGAGAGTGCGCTTTGCTACTACAGACCTTAGCCAGTATGGTTGGGCTCGAATTCTCAGAGTAAGTCAAACTTGAGGACATTGATATCCAAAGTATGATGTACACACTAATCTTGTTGTGGCTGCGCTGATTCAGCTTTAAAATTGTACCTCTCGGCAGCTTCTCCAAGATGATTCGAACAAGCAATCTTCGCATGGAGTACTGTCTGTAAGTTGTATCATTGTAGAGATAGAGTGCTACAAGTTGGATTTCTGCTGCTCATTGGTACTTTCTGCCCTCCAGGCACGGGTCGGATCAACAAAACTTCGCTGAATCGCACTTCAACTTAGGCTTGGGTGCATGGATTACGTGTCTAGGCCAGTTGATGACGTTTGTCCGGGCTCGAGATCCTACCATTCGGCTGCCTTACAAGGTCGCTAAGCATTCTATAGGAGGGTACTCCATACTTTTCTTGAAGAACAAGCACAAGGAGTGGACCAAGGCTCTCAAGTACGCGCTAACCAACCTAAAGTGGCTGCTCACATGGGTCACAGCTCGGGGCTACAGCTTTTCTGCGCCGAACCCGACGGCTTCCGTCGTCGCCACTGTTCCTAGCAAAGCAGCTCTTGCCTTTGCTGCCAATCCACCTGTAATGCGCACCAGCGGATCGAAAGAAAGTGTTGTGATTATGGAGCACTTCTCGTAAACTTGTATTTTAGACCAAAATGAATATGTACATGTGGCAGAAAAAATGTGCAGGAAGCTATGCGTCTAACGTCTGCCTGTTTTCTTCCTTGTCAGCTACGCTACAATTACCAGAGCGGTAAGATGTGCTGGGCCATCCCCTTCCTCGTTCTTCCTTGTGGTTGTCGTGTAAATATGTGGAGGTTTGGCGTCGCTCTCTGTTGACTCGAGTAATCGCCTAAATAGTCTCGCAGTGCGGTGCTCACAGTTCATTCGGTAAGATTTCCAATCTTGACTGCCTGCCGCTTCGACTGCGGAGAAGCAGCATCTAGCTGCTCAGTTGTCTTGTGCGCAGGTGTCGCGCTCTCTTTAGCCTCCTCGGTGCTAGCCTGGTTGGTATTTACGCTCGACAGTGGACGCTTCTTGCCGAGTTTCCCGCTCAGATCTATACTAAGACTTCCGGGCTCAGGTTTCTTTCCAGACTTCTTTTCCGTCTTTTTATCTGTCTTTTTCTCCGTTTTCTTCTCGTCTTCCGGCTCCTCATCACTGTTGTGAGCCTCGGAAAAGAAGTGTAATAGTAGTCGCGCGTCTTCGGGCTTCGTTACTGGCATGGGGGCCAGCATCGGCTGCTGTGACGAGCTCGTATTCGGTAGTATCTTGCGACCACGAACAGATACAGCGAGCGAGGAAGGCAATTGCGCAGATGACAAGTGCTGGGTGCCAGGCCCAACACCACCAGCGCTGAGTGACTCGAGGAAGCGAGCTTCCACGACTCCAAGCTCCTCACGGGCACGGCGAATGGCTTGGCGATTGGCGGGTGTGTTCTCAATGGCGCGGAAAATCTGCTTACCAATTGAACTATTACCCTTGAGCTTCTTGGTCACGCGCATGGCCTCGCAGTTCAGACGCTTCGCAAGATACCAACGCAGTGAGGTGCCATCCTCGACGTCAAGCAAACCTCGCTTGAAGAAGTGGATGATCATATTTGTAAAAGCTTCCTCTTCCGGGGTCCACTTGCCACTACGAAGCCCTGGGGAGCACTTGGACTTGGTTGATCGCTTCTTGGGAGCAGTACCAGCTGTAGCGGGCAAGCCAACGCGCGACACCGAGGTAAGCACCGCAGCAGCATTGTTTGTTGCGCTGTTAACACTCTGTTGATGCCCAGCCATGTCCACGTTAGCAGTCGGCTGGAGCGGGGTTTGCAGGTTGAGCACGTTGTACTGGTGTCCGAAGTTGGCTGGTTGCGGTGGGTTGGCACTGCCGCTGTGAGCCAGGCTCGCGATGGCATGTGCGACGGAGGCCCCCGTGCTCACGCTGGCACTGGTGGACGTCGTGGTGGCGCTGGACGCGGTCGTGGAGGATGTGCCGCTGCCAGCAGCGCCGTTGACGACGCTCTGGCTGCTATTGACCATGGACAACATCGTGTCGGACGAAATGGTGCTTGTGTTGCTCTTCTAGAAGGTGGATGGATGGAGGAAGTTGAAGCTCGAGGTGGCACTGCAACTCCCGTGGGTGGGTCGGCTTCAACCAGAGGTAGACAGGAGGGAAAGTGATCCGCGGAGGCTCTCGCCGGCTTGAAGCGGAGGTCCGAGGCGCTCGGTGCCTGGATTGAAGTTGATGGCTCCTAGAGATTCGACAGTGAAGTGGCTAGGCCAGAGGCTTCAAGTACATCGACAGAGAAGAGAGTCAGCCGAGCCGGACGAACACACGTCCGCCATTCAAACGCGCAGGGCTCGGAGCTTGCAGAAAAGGAGCAGCGCTCTTCCTGCCGGCAGCCCGCACAGCCTGCGAAGAACTCACCTTTTCACCCGCGCTTTGTGGCGGCGCCGAGCTCGCGATTGGCCCAAGTTGGTCCTGCAGCACCAAACCCGCACAAATCGCAGCGACGAGATCAATCAGGTGGTCGCGGGTAGGAGAGAGGACCAGCACCTCCAAGACCCCAGGACACGATCTCCAGCCCTTGCAAAGCCCCAGGTGGCCGAGCAGATACCAAGCGGCCGGAGACCGACGTCCTGGCGCTCGGGCGGCTGTTTTGCCACTTCAACTTACCAGTCGCCGGGGTGCGGCGGGGAGTTGACAACGGACAACGCCGTCTCCAGCAGGGAGAAGCCAAAGTGAAGTGGCGAGGGCGCAGCCGCGTTTGCTGTGCTCACTGCTGCTGCTTGGACTCGACTTGACTCACCCGAGCGCGGTCTTATCTCGACGTGCTTCGACTTGGATAGTGGCCCCTTCTTCTTCTGGTTCTGGCCGAGCAGGACAGTGCTGTACCCTTTCGCGAACCGCCCGCGATTGGCTGAAAAGTGCCAACTTCAACTTGGGCGAGAAACTGTGGCGCCGGCACGCTGAAGCCGAATTTGGTCGGGGAGAGCGTCCAGAGGGACTTCGTGCGTGTGGGTGGTTGTACATGTATTTGCGGCGACCTCGGTGCGCGAGCTTGGGGGCTCGGTTGGCGCTAATTTTGAGCATGACCCAGTGAGGGCTGATTTGCGAGCACCGCCCACTTCAAGCTTTGACTGGGAGTTTGTATGCCACCGACAACGACTGGCCGCGATTGCACAAGCAGAACAACGCGGCGATATGTTTTCAAATCATCGGAGACTGGAGTCCGGACCTAACCCGCCGCGCGTCGAGGGAAGTCTGGCGAGGGCCGACGGTGATCGCAGCGTTGGCTGCTGCGACAGCCAGGAAGAGCTTAAATGCAGGCAGGGCTTGACCTCGTCGTGCCCGCCATCACGCGCTTCATTTGGCGCCAAAAACGGCGCGAGAACGATGGGACGAAGATCGTGTCACACCTTGAAGTTGCCTGGTTGAAGCGGAATGGCTCACCGATTTGCTCGAGTTGCCGCCACTGCGCTCCAACCTCCCAGCACGGTGAGTGCACCACCCAGCTGCTGCAGCATAGCATTTGCCTCAAAGGAAGGGGGGCAAGACCCCGTCCGCAAGTGGTAGTACCTCCCCCCTCAAACTTATTCGGTGTCCGTTACACTGCCGTGAACTGTAGCTATCTTCAACGCTGTTGTTCATCAGTGCAACCGCTGCAGGGGCTCAGCACACTGGCCCCCAACCTGCTGCGGTCCAACTCGATAGATGCACGCGGGGCGGCGTCAAGCGGTGACGTCTGTGTTAGCTCACAGCCGGCACTGTGCTCCTGCCCGCAACTGTATACGACTGCTATCGATTTTTACCATGTGCGCGGGGAGAAGGTAAATCTGGTGCTCCGACTCCATGCAAACGAGTGAAGCAGTCCAGATGGTTGCTTCATACGAAAAAAGTCAGAGCTCACAGGTGACCGATGCCTTGTTCTGCTGGCGGCGGAGTCTCGTTTGCGTGAGCTAGTCCCTGTCAGCAAGCAGCGCAGCAACATGAAGGTGGCAAGGTGGTTCGACCTGCTCTGGTCAAATAACAGGCAGCGGTCAAGCTGCCATACACTGACTGGAACGTGGTATTATATCAGTCCTCCCACATATCTTCGAATGCCATTGGCCTTCCGCCTGGATTCTCCAGCGCGGCCTGTCCGCTGGAGTTCTAGTGCGCGACCAATGCAAGCTCTAGAAAAAGCGCACCGTTCTGAACCTGTGTGTAGCTCTTTATTTCACCCGTCCACGGTTGTTAGAGCAGTTTGTGGAAGATTGTTTTGAAGTTGAAGTGACAACAACCTTTTAAGATCCATTTTTCAGCCAATCAAATCGTTTTAAAGGTTATTTCAGCGAATTGGAGAACGTCACCAGAGACTTACAAGCACAACTTCAAACGCTGTCTCTCTTCGTGGAAGACGTCTAGCACCACGCATGACGGTCCGAACTCCATGCGTTTTCGATAGGTCTCACAATTCAATTGCTCGCGCCTAGTGCATCCAGTGGTCTGAACCACAGCTCAGCAGCAGCGTTTCAAGGCACCACCAACTCCGTCGTTATCTGATCTCAGTAGCAAATAGTCGATCCGCAACCCGCCACTACTTCAGCTAACATCGGTCCGCTCGACACCATGTCATCCATTGGTGGCAGCGGATCTCTCGCTTCCAAGTCCTCGGTCGTAGATACGGCCTCACCGACGCCCAGTCCCGAGGATGCGGCCAAAGTTGAGGCCCAGCAAGCCTTGATGGCATACCTGCTGGCTCGGTTCCACACACTGCAGCTCTTCTTGCTGCTCGGCTACGGCATCATGTGTCTGCTTTGCGTCACCCTCGTGATCTACCTCCGGTACAACCGAAGCACTGCTCTTCGAGGTGACGCCACCGCTGCTCGGAAGATCATCTTACCGGCATACGAGCCGTTGCTGTGGGTGCTCGGTTGCACCACAGGGATCTACACCGCTTTCTTCTGTTCCGCCTTGGTGACGAAATTATACACATACGACATTTCCAAGCTCGCAACAGAGGTGTTCTACTCCGGCCGCCAATTCGTCTTCCTAAGCGTGATCGTATTCATGTTGCAAAAGAGCGTGTCCGGACCAGCTCTTCGGCGTACACTGATGATCACATTGGTACTTTCGACTTACACAATTCCGCTGGTTTGGGCCATCACGACCTACTATCCAGCCTCCGACCTTTACGTCCCGCTTACGGCTGCACGGGGGCTGTTGCTATTGCTCTATTCCTACGTTTTGATTCGACCACCGGCTCGAGCTAGTAAGCGTACGCTGCGCGAGTTCTGCGTATTTGCATACATCTACTACACGCTGTTGTTTTCGTACAACGAGTGCTTTCGACGCGGTCATCTGGAGACGGGTTTTTATCTCACGTACTCGAATCTCCTTTGCGGCTCGCTTTGCCCGCTAGTCATCTGGCGTGTGTTGCGTGCAGACACCGAGCATTGGAGAGGTATGGGTCAGCGTGCTGTAGCACTGCAGCGATTGTTCTGTCAGACGCGGGGCATGCCTGAACGGGTATCGTCAAAGGGTCTTCATATCTTGATTGAAATGCATCGCAAGTTTATCATCGATTTCGCTTATCTGGAACTACAGCAACGTATTGGCGTTGGGGCCAGCGCTGTAGTGTTCAAGGGGCTACTACGATCGTCGACAGATGTAGCAGTTAAAGTCTACACACCGACCGATTTTACGGAGGACACTGTCGCAGCGTTCTCACAAGAAGCTGCTCTTTGCGGCGCACTGCACCACCCGAACATTGTCGCCTTCCACGGAATGTGCGTGTGTCCGCCAACGATTTGCCTCGTCAACGAGCTGTGTGTTGGTAGTTTGGAGGACGTGACCTGTGCTGCAGCGCGGCGGCGATCAAGAGTGAGTGAACATGATCATAATCGCCAACAACTACTGCTCAATGTCGCTTACATGCTGGACGCAGCGCGAGCTGTAGCGTACCTGCACAGCTTCCGCCCACCATTTTTGCATCGAGATATCAAACCTACCAACTTTTTGGTGGACGCGAACAGCACAGTCAAGCTTACAGACTTCGGCGAGTCCCGATCACTCCCTCGCGCTCGAGTCGTGAGCAACGGGCTTAATAACTCTGCTGGTACCACACATCGGAGTAGTAATGGAGGATACGGAAGCGATAAAGCGTCAACGGTGGCAATGTTAGCTAGCGAAGATGGAACTGCAAAAGTGCCAACTGAGCGTGCCAGCATTGAAATCGCTGTTGTTGGAGCGGCTAACCTACAACAGCTACGTGGATCGATCATGTCCAACGGAGTGGATTCTTCTACTGGTGTCAAAGTCAGCGGTAAGGATGGCAATATCAACAGCATTGATGCTAACGCTGTGAGAATGACAGTCAAGGGCACCGTAGATTACATGGCCCCAGAGGTTATCAATGGACGTGCAGGTTTGGCCGCCTACGGCGAGGCAGCTGATGTGTACTCGCTGGGAATCACGATGTGGGACGTGCTCAATCCTGGCCAAGAAAAATTCCCAGGCACTGGCAGCAACCATTTCCGCGTCTTCGATCTCGTTCTTGAGGGGCAACGCCCCGATCTGGATGTGCGATTGCATCCTGGTATCCGCGCAATTATTGAGAGTTCTTGGCAGCATGATCCGCGCCTACGTCCGTCAGCACACAGTGTTGTAAGCACATTGGAAAGTATTCAAGAGGAGCTTAGTGCTGCTTTTGCTCTTGAACTAGCGGACGAGCTTGAAGACGCGTTGCGCTTAGCCAAGCCGATTGAAGCCTCAAGTGCTCCACTCGTTGCTCCTCAAGGTTTTTCGGGTGAGGAAGCTGTCTTGCACATGTGCCAACTGCAGTACGTGGACAATATCAGCGAAGCTGTTCGCCTTGGTAATGCTCTCATGGACTCCGGATTGCTCCACCACAGCCGACACGCTCGTCCATTTGAGGAATCCGAGGAAGTGTACTTCTTTGACGATGACAACATCAACTTGTGTCAACCGCTCGTGGTTGGTGCTTACACACAGGAACGCAAAGGCAAGCTCGACGCAGAGAGCGCCACAGTGGTGAGCTCGTCGACTCGTCCATCGCGACATGCCTCGCATCGCTCTGGTTCAACCAATCCATACTCAAATTCAGGTCGTGTACGCAGCGACAGCTCTCAGTCTCAATCGGATCGAACACTGCTCGAGAACGGAGTTTGTGCTTGTCGTAAGTTGGGGCAGCGCATCAAGCTACCCAAAACGTCCAAGATGCGCCATCGATTCCGCCGAAAAGGGAAGGGCAAGCAAAAACCAACGCCTGCAATGGTAGCAAGTGATGCGGCGGAGCAATTGCAAACGAGACTTCTCCTCGAGTCCCCGCACGATACCAATGAGTTCGACGGTTTTGATGCGAGCCCAACAGTAGTGTAAATGTAAATAAAGCTTGTCATTTATGCACAAGTGTGTATGCTTAAAAACGTTTTCAAGCACAGTCAGTGTCTCGTATCCTGCACGCAGCACGCCAATATACTTTCGAGCGTTCGTTCAATCATGGTAACATGAAACACGACACCGCTGCACTGCCCCCTGTTATCCAATCCAGTTCTGTGAGGCAAAGATACCAAAAACGAATTGGTGAATGACGACTACAATGGTCGAGTACCGGATCGACTTATTGTGCTCAACTCCCAACATGTGGTTGCAACGATCGCGTGCCATTTGAGAATTTACGTTGCAGATGAACAGATGAATCCACGCAACGCTGCTGAAGCTGGGAAGCTAAAGAGTGTTCGAGCCATATTGAACCGTGAAGACGATGTCAATTTGCGGGACGAAAATGACTTGACACCGTGGATGAAGGCAGCGTTTAATGACCATAAAGATATAGTTGGGTGTCTTCTTCAGCGAAGAGCAGCCGTAAACGCGAGAAATCAAAATGGGAAGTCGGCGTTGGCCCTGGCAGCGAGTCGTGGTCACATGTCCATCATGGAGATACTGGTCGAAGCTGAAGCAAGTACTGAACTAGTTGATGCGCTTGGCGAAATTTCCCTCATGGCTACAACTAGGAAACACAAGTGGCCGCTGTGCAGTATCTGCAGGAGAAAGGCGTAAGTGTCAATGTGTAGGCACGTAATGGCGACACTGCATTGCTGTTGGCTTCGTGGAAGGGACAAGTGGACACTATTCGTGTTTTGCTGGAATATGATGTAGACATCAGCCTGGCAAAGCCGGACAACCGCTAGGCTTGAAACCTTGCTAAAACACCAGTGGCCCATCCCAGATTGAACGTATAGCCGAAAATGAGGAAAATATGAAATCTTCCTTTCATCAATTGATTATGTTCTTCTGCACGTACAGTCGAGGGATACATGAGGTTTAGATCGTAGCAACTGTGATTAATTTAAATTCTAGAGTAGAATTTTGTTCGTATTTCTCTTGGTGTTCTGGTGGGTTCGTGCTCCCTACCGCGAAATACGATTTCCTCCCTTGTTGAAGCTGCAGTAGTGTCGCTCATGTTCAATACGGTCCTTCTCGCGAATTTCCTCGCCACACCCATTTCCACATACAACAAAACGCATGGGGCACAAACGCTGATGCCTTTTAAGTGTGTTACAGACAATAACTTCTCCACATCCCAGAGGACACCAAATTGGCCGGAATGCGCACTCCCACATTTCGTGACGTTCCTTTTCATGTGCAAGCAACAGCTTCACGTAGCACTGGTATTTACATGTCACTTGACGCATTTTGCACTCTTCTTTTCGGTGATGAGTCATTTGTACGTGAGATAGATTGGTTTGGCCGCACAGCCCACACACTGTCAAACGGTTCGGGCAATGAGTGCTCTGGTGTGTTGCACGATCTTCCTCTAGAAGTGTTTGTTGACATTGTGAACAAGTTACTGAGCGTTTGCGACATTCCTGTACTGTGTGCACGCTGATGGTGTGAAGTGGAACACGACGGCCACAACCTAATGAGCATAGCACAAGTCGGCGAGAGCAGTTTGTCGAAACATGATCAGCCATCTCCAATACGAGGATATTGTTTCGACCACAGCGATTGGGACAGCTTAATTGACGCAAGTCACATTCGTCAAGTTCGTGAAGCGCTTGAGTGCTGGCTATGACAGTCTCCTTGCAGCCCCATTTGCATAAAACACGACGCAGTAAACAGACTGTAGTCTCGTGGTGATGACGATTCTTTTGTAGTAGATCATTAACTGTGCATCCATTTCGGCACCGCACGTTGCGGTGTGGACAATCTCCCGTCACATGCGCCTTCACATCTTTCCACTGGAGTTGAAAAACCAGTGGTTCTGGGCATTTGCCCTCTTCTTCGGGTGGCAGGCATTGTAATGGACATGGAACAAGTCGCATTGGACACTGTGATTTTGCATGCAACACATGACGCTGGTATATCATACTCTCCCCACACTCGCAACTTACCACTCGAAACTCGCATTCATCTTGAAGATGGCTTTCACGATTTTGAAAAGGGTACCTGACAGTACATTTTTGGTTTGAACAGCTGACAAGACGGCAAATGCAAGCATGACCAAGGTGGTCCTTCAACTCCTCTGCCCATAATCCATCAATGCCACAACCATTAGGACATATAACATGACGCTTTGGACACTCTTTTAACTCGTGGTCTTCTAAAGGATTTGTGTCCTTGATTATCTTTGTTTGCTGTACGAGGTGACCTTCGATCGGAGTCATGAGTCCGCACCCCCACTTGCACACACCGTACAGCCCCGAAATTGTGCTAACAACTCGCCCACGTTTACCACCCATCGCTGCTTCTAATATACCTGCAGTCTTCACAAATCCACGCCTCTGCGCGTAGTCTAATGCTGTTTTGCCTGTTGCGTCGTGCAAGTGCACATCCACTTCTGGGTAAGCCAAAAGAAAGCGCACGAAGTTCTCTTTCCCATTGCCAGCAGCTATCATAAGAGCCGTTCGACCATTCAAAGACGCCACAAGATTCGGATTAGCCCCACGATCAATGAGCACCTGAGCACATTTCAACGTCCCATAAAACGCGGCAGTTCCCAAAGCCGTGTCTCCACGTGAATTCTCGTAGTTGACAAGTGGGCGATTCACTGTGCGGTCCAGCAAATATTCCACAGCGAGCACATCTTTTCCGTCCTCATTTTCGATGTAGATTTCTTCGATACAGGCTGCCATTAGAGCAGACAAAGCGTCACCACTCGTTTCGAAGTCTGCAAATGCGCCATCATCGAGTAGCTGAGAAACCTTGATGAAATCCCGCGAGATGATAGCTGTTTCCAGTTTCGCATGCTTCTCTTTCAACTCCGCATGTTTTCGCAATACGTTTCTTCTTGTCGCTAGCTCTTTTTGCCACTGATAGCTCGCAGCGTCCTTCTTTGCTAGAGCGTCGTTTAAAAACTCGGCAGTTGAGGAGTAATACGTGACACCAGGAGATTCCCACCCCTTCGTTGCCCTGAACAAGCGACTGTCGTAGTATTTGAGAGCACAATTCAGCGTGTCTATCACCGCCATGGGACTCCTGTAGTCGATATTAACTGCACTTTCTTGTCCTGATTGAATTTTCGTCTGCTCTGATCCTAGTGGCTGAAGTTTCCATTTCCCTCTTTGCTTAACCATACTCTGTGCTTCCGGAAAACTGGGAGCGATGCGTTCAAGTAGTTCTCCAGGGTATACTCGCTCAGGTAGCACATACGTCTTCTGTGATAACTTCGCTTCCTTCGCCAGCAGAATGGCTGCGATTTCAGGATAACCATTAATAAGAGCCTCATGAAGAGCAACGCGATGGGTCTGCCGGAAATGTAGAAGCTTGCGTTTGTAGTGGCCAACAATAAAAGCATGTGCCACGTTGCGAACTAGTGCCTCGGTGGCTGCATCAGATCGAAGCTTGAGACCTCCACCATTCGTTTCCTGCTCTTGCCGCTGTCGGTCGAATTTTTTTCTAAACTGATAATCCCGAACCAGTACCTGGATAAATGATGCGCATAAAGTCTGTTCTTCGAACTGGTGACCACTGCACGCACCATGAGAAATTAACATGTGAACTATTGCCTCATTACCTACAGCACAGGCAAACGTCAGTGGGGTGTGTCCGCTTAATGCCGCATAATTCAACAACTTGTACGTATTGAGGCGTTTCTTGGCTGCTTCCAGTTCTGTATTCGCTGCATCACTTTGAATTCGCACAGCTTCAACTTCTTCTTGCCGCGCGGGAAGCGATCGTGCTTCAACTTGGGCCTCAAAATTGGTCTGTTGCTGTTTTTCCCGGGCTATCGTTAGAGCGGCTTCTAGTTGACGCTTGCGCTCAACAAGAACTTGACGCTCCGATTGGGCCTTGTACTCAATCTCAACACCCTGGACCCACGTTGCTAAAATCCCCACAATATTTCCTCGGAGTGTTTCGACTGGAGGTATTCGACTGTTGAAACTACGTTCTCCTGGTCCGCTATTTTCAAGAAAAGCTGCTCGGCTTTCCTTGAACGCTGCTGAGCATGCCGCAAAGGCGGGCGTTTTCAAGCATTCGCGACGTACTTTTGCCATAACATCTGGAGAAATAGTTTGTTGCCGATATCCACGTAATCGCCGCAGAAGGCTACGATCCATAAGCAGTGCCTGGACAGTTTTCCACCATTCCACATCCGTGTACTCAGTTGCATTGCGCCTTCCACGAGGAACTACTCCACAAAGTAACGAGAGCGCTTTCACTACAACAAGGGACGTTTCTGAAGGAACGTGAGAATTGAGCAACTGGGCAATATCTTTTGCCGTTATTTCTCGAATCATGGCCAGTATGTCCGCTTCAAGTGCGCTAGAATCAATATATGATGCTTCTTCGGCCTTCTCCACATTTTGCAAGCGTCGGCAGCTATCATCTACTTGAGATGATAAGTGTACAACCTGGACTCGCTTAGCCTCCGTCTCCGCAATGCACTCGTTGAAAACGTGTATAGCCTCATCCAATTCTGCACGCACTATACTTGCTTGCTTTTCCTTTTCATTCACTAGATCCTGCAGAGCATCCATTGGATTTTCAACATGCCGTGCATGGTTTGGTGCTTTGGCTGAGTACCTGAAACACTGGACCAAGTGGTCGTAGTTGGAGCACGCAATGGCGATGAAGAGCTCGCGCTGGGCTCGCTCAAGTTCAGCCTGTTCTTCCAACAGATAAATTATTTCTCTCCACTTCGACTCCTCCTTACGCTGCGTTGTAGTTGAAGAGTCTGAATCTGCAAACGCACGAACCATTTGGAGGAGGTTTCTACCCTGTCTGTTGGTATGAGAAACGTTGGCTCTGTTCTCGATCAAAAGCTTCACGATCACTAGGTCTTGTGCTATACAAGCCTCTGAAAGTGATGTTCTCCCCCGAGATGTTTCAAGATTTACATCCGCTCCGAAGCGGAGTAGAAGTTGAACCAGATCTGCATTCCGGAGGGAAGACGCCAAAGTCAGTGGTGAAAATCCATTTGCGAATTCTTCATTCACCACGTCAAAAGCATCAACGTGTTGCAATAAATACGTGATGAGATCAAGATCTTGCGTTTTTAAAGCCCACAGGAGAGAACTTTCGCCGTGGAGAGCGCACCGAACAAGCTTGTTTCCAATGTGCCAGACACGAATAGGACGTGCACACAACTTCCCGCCAACGCCACATGGGACAACCCGTTGGCGACAGCGTTTCCAATGATCTTCATAGAGATACGCACAAATCCATTCACGGCATCCAGTAGGGCACTCCATGACACGCATTAAACACTTGGACTTAAGATGTTCTTCCATTTCGCAATAAGGAACATACAACCCGCACTGATTATCACAAAACAACAATCGCTTGGAGCATTCATCTCTCTCATGAGTATCGGCGTCAATATCTTTTAGTTGCATACCGCAGCCTCTCCTACAGTTTACAACTCTTTGTGGACAAAGTAGGTTAAAATGTTCTTGCAAAGAGTCGAACTGCATTCGCTGGCTGCACTGTTTGCAATCGACAAGACGCTTTGTGCAAATGAATAGAAGATGATGAGCAATCTCGTTGTGACGTAAAATTTGCCCACAACCAGCTTCGCATTTACCATAAATGCGTAGTGGACATTCATATTTTTCGTGTCTGTTACGTTCGCTAAACCAGACATCTCCTTCGCAAAGATTGCACTTTATTACACGTTTCAAGCATTGAGTGGATTCGTGCTCACCGCCGTCAGCCCAAGCAACTTTCACGGAACAACCAAGCCTGCAACCTCGAGGGCGATTTTGGCATTCTTTCTCCAGATGTGCTTCTAACAATTTCACCGGAAGCATTGCATGACAATGATCGCAGAATACATTCCGTAGCAAACAGTAATCGGTTTCATGCTCTTCAAGAAGTAAAACTTTCATGACCTCTCCACATCCAAGCCGGCATGTACTATTCCGCATATTGCAACGCATAGACAGATGAAAATCAATAGTATGCGCTGAAAGTCGCTGCCCACAATCGAGGGGGCAGGGAACTAACCGATGACAGCACTCCTCTTCGATATGAGCTGCAGCTGCGTTAGCGGTTAATAAACCGCATCGAAAGTGAGGATTGGCTTCTGCAGCAACTGCACCTTGAGGTGATATGACGTCGTACTCACGCAGATTAAGTGCCATCCATACCGAGTGCCCATCAGGGAGCTCTAGTAAATGCTGAGCTTTGGTCGGTTCAAATGTTAGGATACGACAAATCCGTGCGGAGGAACTCTTTTGCGTTTCAAGTCGTTTGTACATCAGCTGGAGCTTATCGCGTAGAGTTTGAAGCCATTCAACGAGGTATGCCATGGTTTTTGCTTTCTGGCAATCAGTAGCTATTGGTTCCTCCGACGTGGATTTGTCAAGTCCTTCATGTTGCAGACCCAAAATACGAGCAATGTATACTTCGTACGTCATAACGCGCTTTTGCATAACCTTCAGGCTCGTCTTCCTTTCTTCGATTTGACCAATCTTCTCGTCTCCGCTCATCAAAGACTTTACTTGATCAACATCACCGTCAAGCAGCCGGATGTGCTTCCCACATAAATCAAGTGGGCAGTATACTCTCCTCATTGGACAATCACCAGCATCTTGCAATTGATGTACCATCATGAGATGTTCTGGCAATGTTACTACATTTGCTTCCGGTCCAGAGCTATCACGACAAAGATTTGGACACGCTTTGTTCTCGAGCATGCATTGCCAGCGATAATGTTCGTCTGCAAAGCATGCCAATATCTGTCCACTTAATTCGCATCCATTTGTACACGATACGGTACGAAAGGGGCATTCGTTCGTTTCATGGTGGTATCGCGCTGCAGCAGCACCGGGAAGTTTTTCATCGCAGCCATTCGAAGCCCACTTACACATGAATTCTCGCAGCTCACATAGTGTGGTGAGATGAAACTGCATGTCTTCAAATCTTACCATTATGCCGCATCCTCCATTGAAAGAGTTTTTCCCGGTGCAAGGAACCATTCGCTTGGGGCATTCATGGATTCTATGGCTTTTGGCAGTGTTCGCCGGAAAAGTTGCTTGACAGCCCTGATCACATACCACGGTTCGCAATGAACAATGGCAACTTTCGTGGTCGTCGAGCTCATCGAAGCGTACAACAACTCCACACAAAAGGCGGCATTGCATGCCACGTTTTCGACAATGATGAGTGACGTGATGATCTTGATCTCGAAAAAGCATCTCCTCTTGGCATCCATACTGAAAATTTGTACACAGCACACGGCGCATTGGGCAAAGATAAGCATCGTGCCGACTTCGCTCTTCAAAAATAAATGAAGCATCACAATTATCGCATTTGATTAGGCGCTTCGCGCAATGGTGCTGCTCGTGCGTTGGCAGCACGTCTTTAGGGGCCATAAAACTGCAGCCATCGTGATGGCACTCAGTAAGTTTCGTACGCTCGGCATGTGTATCAACATATAGCTTGTGGTCTTCTGCCTCCTTTATGGCTTGTTGGATCTGTTGAAGAACATGCGTTGGTGAGGCCAATTCATTGTCACGATCGCCTTGCACGTCGGTGCAAATCAAATCTGCTTGCTTCACAGCATATTGAGCCTGCTTGAGAGCATTGTTTCCAGTTTGGTCCTGCCATCCCATTTTTTTCAAAAAAATGTTGTGCCACTCTGATTCAATGAACGGTACCTCTTTGTCCTTTTTACCAGCTGAGTGAAGCTTGCTCTTTTGTTGAGCTTCTGAATGCAGGTCAATTTCAGAGGAGAAAACCTCCTTTGGCTTTACTGGAAAACACTGGTTACGCATAGCAATCAATAAATGGTGCACGATCTTGGCCTGCGAATTGGTAATAGCGTGTAACAGCGCTGTTTTCCCATCCCGTGTCTTTTGATCCACATCCACTCCAATGCGAAGTAGGAACAATACTACTGCCTCATGACCACAGTAGGATGCCCATGTCATAGCAGTATGTCTAAGTCTTGTTTCATGGTGTAGATCGGCACCCAAGGCAAACAATTCCTGTACGGCTGCAACATATCCAAACGCTGCACACTTTGTCAACGGGGTCCAGCCTTCTCGAGTCTCAAAATTTACAAAATATTGCGATCGAAATTGAATAGATGCTTGTGAGCCCTCCATGATTTTCAAATCATCGAGAGCCATTCTAAACTCATTTGATGGTATTGTAGTCGATTTCAAGAACCTAACAAGTTCCTCTTCATCAAAGAACTGTGGTACTATCAAGCTTTCAATGCGCTGAATGTAACCTTCGTGGCGGTTCAATAGCTCTTGACACTGCGCTACTCGTTCTTGACGATTTGCATTACTTTGGTATTGAATAGATTTTTCTTGCTGCCGTCGTTCTAACCATTCAAGTGCCTGAATATTGCCGGTGAGCTTGGCCCAATCAAATGCAGTTCTTCCTGACTGATCTGCCTGAAGCAAATTCGGCTCAAACGCAAGCACACTCTCAATGATATCGTTTTCATAATTGCCGGTATCAATTTGTTTCGTATGAGCGGAAGCAATTTGAAGTTCTTCGCCGTAATTATTGGATATTGGTGGACCATCCGACTCGGATGATTGCTTGGCAGTATATCTGTGTTGCGGCACGGCCACCGCAATCGCTTTCATGAGTGGTGTATATCCCTTTCGGTTGGAAGTGTCAACGGAAACACCACTGGAGACGGTTGCACGGAACCATGGCAGTACATATCAGTCAATTCGTAGTTTGATCCCTTCAAGATCTCAAGAAGCCGTACCTCTTTATCAGCATATTCAGAGCGTTCAGATTCTTCGCTGACACTGCCGCTAGCAGTGCGGTCTCCCCAGTCTTTGTTTCGTAATTGGCTGGGATGTCCCCATTCGTGATAAGCCATAGGACTTGTCGAAAGTCTCGTCTTCGCAATGCCTCTTCGTACTGATGGCAGAGCTTTGAATCTACGATGTGAGTAGGTTCACTGGTACCAGCATCTCCTTTCGACTTCTCTATCGTTCGCGCCCTAGCTTCGTTGAGAATTCCGTATGGACTGATGATTCCGGTGACATTTCGCTCCCCGGTGACATACTTCCTCGATTTCCCCTTTCGGTTCTTTGAAAATGGAGTCAACAACGGTGCCAAGTTGGGCATTTCACGTGCTCCCTCTCCAACACTTTCTCCTCCTCCAACAATTCTTTCGATCAACTTTGGGCGTGAGCATTTGGTGATTCCGTTTTATCGCCCACTTTATTATTTTTAGGCAACCGACAGCATCAGACTGGGGTTGTCTTCAACCTGTCACCTAGAGCAATTCCTCACACATTAACATTGTCAGCTGATGCTGCGCCAATAGCTCTAATTTGCTCAAGTAGCTATTACCAAGGTTTTCATCCATCGAGACCAGTCCGTGACGCAGCTGTCGGCGAAATGAGGCGTCGGTCTGGTCTCTCGCCAGCACCAATTGAGTTTCTTCCTCGACGATTTTATCTGGTGGTGATTCATGAACGAACACCCTGCTCAATTCATCGTTCAAAGGACTCAAACCGTGGTGCATCAGTAAATTCAACGCTGACATCGGAGCGGCACCTCTTCCCGAGAGCGCCAGGCATACACTTCGTGTCACTTCAGGAACAGATTTTACCCAGTACTTCGAATTGCAGAGATTTTGTTCTAGGTATACCACAGACAATGCGCTTCAACTCTTTTCTGACAGGCATCTTAAGCTCGGCTACAATGTCGCCCCTTGTTGAAGATTCGACTGCATTACGACATTCCACCAGTGTTGGCTCCGAGAAAGTGCACTATTTCTTTTTGCGAAGGAGACATCTTCATGAAGAAATCCAAGCGATTCACCTCATTTGCAGATGGCGTCTTTTGTGTCTCCAGCTACCTCCACATGAAGCATTGGCCCCATTTGAACATCTGCCCTACCTTTTCTCGTCATATTTAACGTCTTCCAATTCATTCGACCCGCCAAATCTTCTGGTATCACTTGCAGGAATAGCTAAAGGTTTGGAAAAGGAACTATTGTGTCAATTTGGTAGTGCGGGGACAAGTTCCATGTCTGTGCCGAATTGGGATGTTCTAGCAGAAAACACAGGCTGTGAGTCAAATCTCTGGACGATTTCACAGCGCTTTATAGTTTACTATGGGCTGAGGGCCGGAGAAACCGAAGCCTGCAGCGGACTAAAAAGTGCCAAGCCTAAGCAAGAAGTGCAGCCGGAATATCTGAATGGCACGATATTAGCGCTCAAGCGACGGAAGGTATCGCTGGTTTTGAATTTGAGCAAAACGAATTGCGAAATCGGTACATTTACTGCACAAGGGCTGGAAGCAATGGACATTTCATTACCCGCGCCAACTACAATATCTCCAGTAGAGACGATTGTTCCATCGGATGAAGCTCTCGTAAACAGATTTCTTGAAGCTTGTGAAGGCACCGAGGGTATCATTGCGGTTAATGCCTTAAGTGGCTCTGGTTGCGTGTCAGCAGCTACTTGCATTGGCTGCTACTTGATGAAGCACTCAAACTTTACCTCCCAAGAGGCGATAGGCTGGCTTCGTTTCTGCTTACCAGTGAAAATCCCGTTGGCGTGGGAACTCTTTCTTGGTCAAATGCAGTCCCAAATGTGGTTGGATGGAGAGCGATTCCGGCGAGCAAGAGAAGGTGATGGGATATCCGAGTCACCCAGCAGTGACGCGGCGCATATCAACATCGGAAAAATCAGTCTTGGCCGTGTATCGCTTCTCGGTACTAGGGATCGAGATAGACACCGAGGGGATCTCCATGTAGCAAATATCCCAGTCACCACTTGTCTTTCTGGTCGAGCACAAGAACCTCAGCAATCTTTGACAGCAGCAACAACCACCGCCCAACTCAAGCGGCGTCCGCTGACACAAGGCAGCGTTGGGAGTCGCCGGTATCACCGCAACATCGACGGCACGAACTTACGCGCGGACTTCGCGCTCATGCACAAATTCCTCCACCAAACGCCATCCACAAGTACTCGTTCAACGGCAAGCACCACAACAAGCGCAACCTCGACAATTCCTCCCCACGCTGTCCCCTCCCGTCCGAAAGCTTCTGCTCGGTCACCCGACGGAGCCCCAGCAAACTGTACCGAAGCTCTTGCATGACCCACAGCATAACTAACAGGAAAAAAAATATCATCAGAAGGAGAAAGAAACAAGCCCTTCCTCGTTCCAACTCGTTTCTCATTCCCTTCTCACAACTTCTCGAAGTGGTTAAGTGGCGACTCTACGTGCTTGGCGATCGTGTCCTTTGCAATTGCCATGACCTTGTCGTGCACCTGCTCGATGGTGCCCGTGGCGTCCACGACGTGCCACTTGGGGGTCGTGCGCGCCATGATCTCGTGGAAGTTCTGGTACACCTTCTCCTGGAAGGCCGTGGTCTCGTACCGCTCCTGGCCGAAGTCTGCGCGCGTGGACGCCTGCGTGACCGGCACGTCCAGGAAGATGACGGCGTCGGGCTTGGGCAGCCCGATCTCGGGCGCCCAGCACCAGTCGAGCGCCATGCCGCTCTTGGCGGCGGAGAAGGCCACGCCGCTGAACGAGTAGCGGTCCATGATGATGTGCTGGCCGCTGGCCAGCAGACTCTCGATCTTGGCGGCGGCCTCCCAGCGGTTGGCCGAGAAGAGCAGGTGGATGGCGTGGTCGTCCATGGCCTCGGAGCTCGTGAGGTACGCGTGGATGCTCTGGCCGATGGCCGTGCTGCGGTCCGGGAAGTGCAGCAGCGCCGACGGCTGCGTGGGGGACGCAGCGCTCAGCGCCTCGTGCAGCAGCTTGGTCTGCGTCGTCTTGCCGCAGCGATCCACGCCCTCGAACAACAGGAAGATGCCGCGCCGAGTCATGCTGGGCCTGCTGGGTGGTGGTGTCGTCCTGCGGTGCAGTTTGGATGTGGCGAAGGGCGGTGGTGGATAGAGACCGACCAGGTTGCGAGGCAGGGTCGCTTCAACTTGGTCAAGCGGCTATGGCTATCATGACAGTAGAGGGCTGGCCTCGTTCAAGCATGTACTCGACTGTGGACGTTTATTACCCTTCGCTCTTAGCTGCTACGTCATGTAGCCTACGTTTCCTCACAGGGTATTCCACATTCCGTGAGGACGTGGGGTGATCGCAACCTTCAGCACGTTCGTGCCAAGCCTGGGTATGTACACACCAGCAACAGGCAGGACACTATCAGCACCTCCAACCGCGATGATATGCTGGGTCCACGGGTGGAAGTCCAACTCGCAAAGTTTTTGAAGGGCCCATGTTGCTTCCGCAGGACTCTGACCAGGCAGGCATGTCGTGCCCAGCGGTGGAACCCTCATAACGTTGGCGTAGGCAAGAAGCGCCCTCTTGAACGATTCTCCCGTTAGCAGATTTGGGAGCGGAAAAGGAGGATCGGGGACGTGACCACCGCCTTCGTCTGCTTGGACATTCGCTGTAATGATAGCTTCCACGAACTCTTGGACGTGCTTCCAGCCGAAGATCACAGGGGGCTCGTCTTCGGTGTGACGCGCCAGCTCAAGTATCTCGTCGTATAGCTGGGGTTCGTCATTGAGGAATAAAACATCGCGCAGCAGCACAGTGCCAGCTTCATTGGCGGGTTGCTCGTTGCCTGCATCCGTCTTCTTCATCGTCTTCTGTGCTAATTGCAGTTCCACCACCAATGTGTCCAAAACTCTCAGTCGAGAAGTGTCAATCAGTGTTAGATGCGAGAGGGGCGAACTTGGGAGACGCGTCGACAATATTCGAGTTTGCCACAAATCAGGGTTGTCACTTAGGCAGTGGAAAAAGGGACGATACGTGAAGGGAAGAAGAGAAGCTGCAGTAGTTAAATACTAGTAGATCAATAGGTTGCGTCGCTGACAGCAGCGCTACTGCGTTGCATCTGCAGACAACTGAGATGAAAGCAGAAGGGGTGGGAAGCAAGAAACAAGTGCATTTACTTATTAATATTATTGTGCACTCTGTTTGCTGCACAACAGGAGGAACATGCGCAATCCACACATATATCGCAGTCGTCAATATTTATATCAGGCTGAGATAAGCCTACTGTGATAATCCTAGCTATATCACATTATACAGTACAAGAACCGCACATCAAACTACCCACGCGTCCAGTCTGGTAGAATATACAGTACAAGAAGACGAGCAGTGTTAGCAGGATTCGCCGCAACGCTCATAGTCACGGTACAGCCTTGCGCGAGCCACCGCTAATTTTGGGGGCCTTGCCTTGCTCACACCGGATCGTGGGATCGTTTGGACATGCCAGCGCCCGTGCCAGCTTTGTGGCTCATAAGTTATGAGCGATGTGGCCACCCCAGCGATCGAGCAAAGCGGAGTCCCAAGTTGGGACTCCCCAGCATTGACGGTTTTGATCAGCGTGGCATCATTCTGCTCTTTGTATAGCTCACGCCTTTCTTGGGATATCTATGGAGCATGTAACTGCTCGCGGCAGGGCTCGAGCTATTAAGTTAAGAGCTTTGGCCAAGAAAACTGAGACCATGCATGCCAATCAAATCCAAAGCTATCGACCCAAGAAACGGACACTTCAGTTTTTACCTGGATATTCATGCGTGCACATGGAGAGCATTGGGGCTGTCTCGGCAAGCGAAACTGCAGCTCAAGACCAACGCCGCCTGGGATTGAGCGCTTTGGGTGAAGTGACATTCCACACGAGGCGATCGAGAATTCCAACCTGCACGCTCCTCCAGGCATTATCACATTTGCTCTCAACTCAGCAAGTCCTGCGCTCCATCCTATCCAACATCGGCCATCATGACCAAGTTGAACATTATCCTGAGCTTCGCCGCCGCGGTCGCCGTGGCACTCACCACCTACGACGGGGTCAACGCCGCCCATCTTCGTGCGTTGGAAGGCGACAGCTTCTCTGGCAGCTTCGACGCGAGCATGGATGCTAGTGACAGCGGTGCTGGTGAACGCTTCTTGTTCGAGGTCGAAGGAAGTGAAAGCACCGGCACCGACGCTGAAGGCAGTGAAAGCCTCGATGGTGAACGCTTCCTTCAGGAAACTGAGGCCAGTGACGAGAGTGCGTCCGACGAAAGCAGCGGCAGCTTTGGATTCGGGCGCTTCCTCCAGGAGACCGAGAGCAGCGACGAGAGCGCCTCCGACGAAGGAAGTGAAAGCCTCGACGGTGAACGCTTCCTTCAGGAGACTGAGGCCAGTGACGAGAGTGCGTCCGATGAGCGCAGTGGCAGCGTCGATCAAGAGCGCTTCCTACAGGAGGCCGAAGGCAGCGAGGAGAGTACCAACGGCAGTAAGGAGAGTGACAGCGGCAGTGCGTAAGTTGCGCTGACCATCGTATGGGTCTCTTCTATAGACATTTATGAGCACCTCGAGGTGGAAGTAATTACGAAATGACAGTTCTAACGCATTAGATTCAATAGGGCTTCTTACATCACAACGCATACTGAGTTGGTGCCCCAGGCACAGTGGATATATCTGATTCATCTAGTGTTACGATCCCTACCGCATACTGTACTCCATGATATTTTCATGGCGGCTGACAATGTGTTCGCTATTTCGTACAGCAGAGCTCATGCATGCTACATGTAAAAGTCCCCACCACTTCAACCACTTCAACGAGCACAACAGTCGTATTCAGATCCAGCTGTTGGGCATACATTCACAGAGCGGTATAATAACGGCAACAAGAGCAACGGCAACGAGCACGCGTCAGCGGTGTCGGACCATCCTGATGAGCGCAGCAGCCGGCTCGAGCTGGCACCGTAAGAACATTCTTAGCGCGGAAAGATGCAGGCAACGAGCCAAGCACACATTCTCCAAGACCAAGTCTCCGCTGCTGCTATCCAAATAGGATCTAGTGTGCATCCGCAGCCCCGCATTATTTGCGATCGAGCATGCGACCGACGAGCGGCGTGTTCTCTCGACACCAGCTGCTGCCATTGACACATGGCTACATGATTCATTGGACCAGCTGGTCGAATGTAACGCCGCGCGCTGCACGCGCGCGTGTCAGCGCGCCAAGTTGAGCTCCACGCTTCCAGCACCGGCACCGACACATGGGCCACAGCGCCGGAGGAAAAAGAAGCAGGCAACGCTGCCCGCGGCCGCAGTCATGACGTGCAAAGAGACAGTCGCAATTTCGCCAAGACTCGATTTTTGCGCCGAGCTCCGCTGCTCGTCGACGAACCAGCGTCGGCCAGCCGATTGCAATCTTCCAGCGCCGGCACGCTTCAAGCACGCGCCGGCGCTTCGACATGGTGTGGCGCACACCGCCTCCTTTTAGACCAATGGGCGGGCTGGGCGCGATGCCATGATGCGTCGTCACGAGCCGTCCGCCGCGCTTCAAGCCGCGGCCCTTCTCTGCAAGACCTGCCAAACCCCATCGCTCGTTCTCGCAGGTCACAACAAGTCGCGGGCTCTTGTGCTGCCAAACACGTCCACACACTGTCCAGACGTAGCCTACCTCCGGAAGCGTATCCGCCGCCCGCGCCTCTGAAAGCAAGCGTCCCATTCCCCAACACTTCACTCGAGCCGCACGCCCCGCATGCACCCGCCGCTGAACCTCGAGGCCCTGTGGCCGGCGCCGCCCCGACGCGCGCTGCCGCGGCGCCGCAGCCGCAGCCTGCGCTCGACGCTGGCGCGCGCCGTGTTCCCGCGCGTGATGGAGTTCAAGGTCATCAGCCGCGAGAGCGAGAAGCACGAGTTCATGCCCGTCGTGTACCTCATGGACCGCTCGCCGGCCTGGCGCCGCCGCGTGCCGTCGCTCGTGGAGCGCGCGCTCGTGGAGGACTACATCACGCCGCTGGTGGCCGAGATCCCGGACGACGCCGGCGCCGACGTCGCGCGCCAGCTGCAGACCGTGCGCCGCGAGATGGAGCTGCGCGCCAACCTCATCGACGTCGCGCGCCTGGACGGCGTCAGCACCCACGAGACGGACTACAAGATGGGCGTGCTCGTGGACTTCAAGCCCACGCCCGGCAACCCCGGCAAGGCGCCGCTCAACCGCGTCGTCTTCCAGATCGCGACGGCGCTGCGCGCCGCGTCCTACAGCCGCGCGCTCGTGGTGCCCGTGGCCATGCACTACTGCTCCGCCGCCAGCTTCCTGGACGTGCGGCGCTACGCCGGGCTGCGCTACGGCGCGCCCGTGCTGCTGGAGGAGCGCGAGGTCGCCATCTTCGGCGAAGACCCCACCGAGTTCACGCAGCACTTCAGCGCGCGCCTGCGCGCGGCGCTTACCATGCCCCCGCCGCCGTCCGTGGCGCAGATCGAGATGCTGCGGCTCACGCGCACGCTGCACGTGTACTGCGCGAAGGTCGTGCGTGACGACTGCTTCTCCAGGCGACAGCGGGCTTCCATGAACGAGGAGATCATGCAGATCCACTTCCGCACATCGAACCATCCCGCCATGCACGAGCTGAAACGCAATATGGCGGCCTATTGCGCAACGCTCAAACACTGGAAGCTGCGCGACGAAGATATCAACTCAGCCAGCGTGCTGCTGGCCGTCGAGGATTTGCCCAAGCACCCTCTTCACTTTGTGTGGCTCTTGGCGGCTGCACTACGCTTCACCTTCAAGCTACCGGGGCGGTTGTTCCTGGCAAGCGCCTATGACCTCATTTATCGCTTCCCGCCGCGAAAGTCGCACAACAGGTCGCTGCCACTGGGCGCCGCTGCGGTGAAGGCTTCGCTGGGCTGCCTTGCGCTTGGCGTTCTTGTTCGTGCAGTACCCTCGAGCCTCTTGGGATGGATTTTCGCTGTATTGGTGGCTGTTGTGATGATTGTCGATGCGGCTACAGCGCACACGGCAGCGGCTGATGTGCAGCACCTCACTCAACACTGGAAGAAGCTCCAGTTCTATGTCATGGATGCTGCCGGGTTGACACGTCTGAAGGAAACTCGTGCTGTACTGGCCCGCAGCATCCATGAAATCGTGGCACGCTATATGTGCACCGACCTCCCCCCGCCGGTTTTGCAGGATGTATCGAAGTCCGCAGCTTCACCGACCTCTGCTCTGCTAGAGAACGACGAATACACGCTGAACGCGCACCACAAAATATTTATTAACGCGCCGCGGTCGTTCCCGCTGGCGTTCGCTGCGAAGATGAAGGATCCGGAAACAGCTCGACGCGTCGTCTACGCACCGAAGATGCTACGCGATGAGACCTGGCGTAATATTTACGAGACCTTGGCTCCTGGACACCTGCGCTTCCGTGAGCTGCTGGCGGACAACAAAGGCGACAACCTGCCGATGGACGAGCTTCTGGCAACGCCGTTTTTTGGCGCCGTGCTTTCGGCCTATATCCTGTACCAGACACGCTGTCCAGACGAAGAGAGCAGTACCTCCAGTTCGAGTGGCGACGATATGCACTTAGTGCACGAAGAAGTGCGACAGGAGCACTTGCATGGCCAGCCTGTGCAGGACGTAGACGAGCAAGCTCTTGGAGGCTATGGTTCCATCCAGGAAATTATTGATGCAGCACTGCATATGGTGCAGGATGAAGAAGAATTGAGCGAGTAAGACAAATGAATGTATACAAATTCGATTGTTGAAATGTTCATGTTGATGTGGTTGCTCTGACCTTAGCTGTATCCTGCATGGCCATGGTTAGTCCTGCTCGTACTAGACGATTCTGTAATACGGTAGCTATCAAGTGTACCTTGTGCCCTAGCTGAGCCTGCAACTCCGTCAGCTGTCGAGTAACCTACAGGTGCCGACCCATACAAGCGTTGAGTATCTTGCCTGGGGCTTTTTAGGGGTCCATCCGAGGACATGAGCAGCTTATCAATGGTATCTCCATTCCTGCAGATGATGAAGAAGTTGGTACTACAGTAGTGATGGCCAAGAGCTTTTCACGCTGAGGCCATTTCTCACCTGTCCGTCGGGGAGTAGCTTCCACTCTTCTGTAACGGAATCTTTGGGACACCGAAGATATCGAGTTGATCCCGCAGCCTCGCTTCCTCCGCTTCAAACGTGCGTACCCTGTGAAAATTACCGCGGGATACCTGCAACCAGCCCATTATTTTAGCTTTAGCAGCATGCGTCAAGAGTTAAAAAAAAATACCTGTCCCTTGTAGCTGCTAGAGAAAGCAGCAACATCTTGGAAATTACTTGAACCACAAATGAATCCTTCATCGCTCAAGCCCAGATCAGATTTTCTGGCAGCACGAGGAGGACTGCCCATTGGGTGAACGGCTGCAGCGGATGCATTGGTGGACATTGGTACGTTGCGTGCCACTTGCGCTGCCTGAAATTCGCGCAACTTGCGCTGCATTAAGTCTCCCAGGCGGTCGATAACTCCCATTTCGGCGCAGCATTCATACATCAAGTTCATTTTCGAGTTCTGCGAAGAAGGTTGTAAGTCACTGCCATGTGCTAAAGAAACTGCAAATATGGCGTACAAGTCCATAGGCCTCTCGCAGAAGCTTGTCGTTTTGCGCTTTTAAAGCTTCAATGGCGATTCGGCTCTCCATGGCCTGCAGTTGATTGGCAAGCACATCAAATACATCGCACGCTTTCCCGCACAATGTAAATTCTACAGCTTACCTCACGCATCCACTGCCCTGCCATGGGATCAAACTTCTTCCCATCAGAGCTGCATTCGCCTCCTTTAACTCGAGGCGAGGACATCTTCCGCAGCGATCAGATTTTCAAAACAAGTCATGAAGAGAAAATGCGGCGGGCCAACTCGTCCTCTGGGCATATATCTCCCAGCTAGCTCAAAATAGCTAAAATTTCATACCGCATGGTCGTCAAAAGTGATGCCATATTAGCTTTTAGCAA
Source organism: Phytophthora fragariaefolia (assembly GCA_030267785.1). Classification (NCBI taxonomy): domain Eukaryota; phylum Oomycota; class Peronosporomycetes; order Peronosporales; family Peronosporaceae; genus Phytophthora; species Phytophthora fragariaefolia. The sequence continues at coordinate 27,943 of BSXT01000420.1, read as the reverse complement.
CATGGCTCTATGGGTTTTTGTAAGACCTCTATGACGCCGCGACACGTATGTTTTTACAGCAAATGGATGCGTCAGTTCTCCTCACGCTGGACTGCACGGTCGATGGTGACTGACTGCGAGTAAGGGTTGTAACGAGCCTGGAACGGTTTTTTCAGGTCCTCGCAGAAGCCTCGCATCTTCTCCTTGGCATCGAACTGCACATTCAAAACACATACACAATTATCAGCATGAAATTCCAAGCAAAAGTATTCCTGAAGCCTCAAGTCCTTACCAAACTGTCAGCCACGTAGTAAACTGGCTGGTAGGTCGTAATGGGGTATTTCTGCTTGCAAGCCGAGAGTGGGTCCCACGGACGGTACTCGGGCTTTTCAGCGCCTGCAGGGCGGTTGGTAGCACAGGCATACTCCATCTCACCAAAGCTCGAAAGCAGCCCAGCACCATAGGCCTGCACGAGGGCATGATACCATTTAGTGACTGAGGAGTAAGTTCAGCTCTTGAAGATAAGTCAACAAACCTTGTATTCGCCACGCTGCTTCGTGAGGCCAAACTCAACAGAAAACCAGTAGCACTGTAAAGTCGCAAAAAACACCAAAAACTTGGTTACATGGATGCAAAATCGTTATAGAAACCGAGTAGCATAATTTACCGTAGCGAGGCATTCGATCTCTTCATCAGACGCGCCAAGAGAAGCCAGACCAACTTCGTGCGAAAAGTCTGCGAAGTCGGGGTCCTGTTGGCACGATATGATGGGTTAGCAATCTTTGATAAATATGAACATATCTACGGAGCATGCCGTACCGCAAACATGGGTGCGTGCCCCATGAGCTCGTGGCAAATATCAGGCTCCGGCGTGTACAGGGGCATGGAGTGGTGGCGAATGTACTGGACACACACAGCAATACTCTTAGCAATCTGTAGCGTCAAGACTCTGTGCAGTGTATAATATAAACTTACCTGCGTGGAGAAGAAAACGCGGAACGCAAGGCCATTCAGGAAGTCGCGCGACGATAGCAGACCGCCCACCGGACGCAGCGTGAATCCAGTGCACTCCTTGAGGAAGTTTGAGATATCCTGCTGCTGCGGGATGCTATCCTCGGCGTAACCACAGTTGCTTTCGAGCAGTGGGATAATGTAGTTGAACTCGTCGCACGCGTGCTGCTTCCACATCTCCTTCATGCGGTTGTAGATGACTCCCCATGTTTTGATCTAATACCGAGTTCAAACAGCAGCATCTTGTCAGCATGTACCCACATAACGATAGGCAGCACTATAACGCACCTCGTCCTGCGTGTAGTCAAGACGAGGGATCGGGTCTCCCTGACGGTAGTTCTGGGAGATCTCCGCAAACATGTTGCGGCGCTTGCGGTAGACTTGGTCCTGTGAGCCAAAGCATCAACCTCTCGTCAGTTCTGCTATATCGGCTGACAGCAACCAGCTCCTCTGCACGTACGTTGAAGCCCGGGTGGTCCGACTCCAGGTCCGTTCCGGCGTCCAGGATGTTGGCCACCGAGCGGTCGAGCTCCTTGATCTTGCGCGGGAACCACGGCACTGCCCTCAGCAGCAGCAGCAACGTCAGTGCAGCGTCCTACACCCAACCCCCCCCTCCCAGCAGCAGCTCACCCTTCTTGTCGTGCAGCACGACCACCTCCAGGCAGTTCTTCTGCAGGTCGGCCATGAGGTCGTCCACGGCCTCGTCGCCGCGCTTGCCCTCGAAGTCGATGAAGAAGCTGTAGTTCATGTTGTGACCCTTGGCGGGGCGCGACTCGATGCGCGTCATGTTGACCTCGTGCTTCCAGAAGAACTTGAGCGTCTCCTGCAGCGCGCCGGGGCCGTCCTCCACCTGCAGCATGATGCTCGTCTTGTCGTCCTCGCGCTGCGAGCCGAAGCCGCGCGCCGACCGCAGCCACGCGCCCACGAGCGGCGCGCGCGCGCTGGTGGCGGGGCGGACGCCGTGCGCCAGGAACGAGGTACGGGGGAGGCGGGCGAGCGAGCGCAGCATGGCGGTGACGTGTGCGGGGCGCCGCAGGTTGGGAAGTGACGCGGCCCCTGCCCGGACGCGTTGAAGTTCCATTTGATTGGACGCCGCGACCTGCGTCTTAACATTGTAGGTCGCCCCCCATCCTATACTGAAGCTCGATGTTAGACTCGGTACAGCAATCCACTTCAACGACGTTGATGCACCCCATCATTCCGTGCCCAGACACTAGCGTCTCACTATGAGGATAGGAAGATGACGTCAATGGGTCGGAGGTGGTGGTCCACATGCATGTTGTGACTAAGCTTGTGTCCTCTTGCAAAGTGGTATTTGCATGATACATTGTTGGTACTGTAGTTTTTATTGCGTGTCCTCCAAGACTGTGCTAGTTATGGTGAAGCAGACATCTTCGAATGAGAGCACCACGCTTCCTTCCTGCTCTCCCCAGTGTTGCTGCCCAAGTTGAGCTTCAGTGTATATACATAGAGCTGTACGGTTCCTACTGTGTAGGTTCCATCCTGCAACATCCAGGTTCCGAGAGAAAATGTTGTGGTCCACGTTTCCTTACTGTACCATGACAGCGGTACCCTTTCTTTACTCTTACTTTCTACAAATTAAACAAAAGCCCGAATTTAGAGGGAAATCTTTCTCCCCGCTTTTCACTTTGTTTCGAGAAAGAAGCGAGCAAGCAACGGAAGGACAACGATGAAGCTCACGGTCAAGACTCTGCAGGGCGTCGCCTTCTCCCTGGACGCAGAGCTCACGGACACGGTACGCAGCTGCTCCGCCTTGTTCTCCGCGCAGCGGCGCGTCCGCGCGTGTGTCTCACACGCCACGGCGCGCCCGGGAGCCGCCGCAAAAGATCGGAAGGGAAGCGACACCAATGCCCCCGCTGACCGCCACTCTGTTGCTCGTGTCCCGGCAGGTCTCGGCCGTGAAGCAGAAGATTGAGGAGCTGCAGGCGTTCCCCGTGGCCCAGCAGAAGCTCATCCACGCCGGCAAAGTGCTCAAGGACGACAGCGCGCTGGCCGAGTACAACGTCAAGGAGAACGACTTCCTCGTCGTGATGGTCACCAAGCCCAAGGCGCCCAAGCCGTCGGCTGCTGCTGCTCCCGCTGCAGCGCCGGCCTCCACGCCCGCTGCGGCGGCGGCGGCGGCTCCTGCACCTGCTGCTGCTGCCCCCGCTGCGCCGGCTCCGGCTGCACCGAGCACGTCGGCAGCCTCCAGCAGCTCTTCGGCCACGGCCGCGGCCGTGTCGACCCCGTCGGCGGCCCCGGCTACGACTACTGCCAACTCCTCGGCGGGAGACGGCAGCGGTCTCGTGGCGGGCGAGCAGGTGAGCGCCGCGGTGCAGCAGCTCGTGGACATGGGCTTCCCCGAGGACCAGGTGCGCAGTGCGCTGCGTGCTGCCTTCAACAACCCGGAGCGCGCTGTGGAGTACCTGATGAACGGCATCCCCGAGCAGGCTGCGGCCCCCGAGCAGGCTGCGGCCCCCGCGCAGACTGCTGCTCCGTCCGCCGGCGCTGGTGGCGACGACGCGGCCAACTCACTGGAGGCGCTCCGCAACCACCCGCAATTCGACGCGCTGCGCCAGTTGGTCCAGTCCAACCCGGCGGCCTTGCCGGCGGTGCTTCAGCAGATCGGCGCTCAGAGTCCCGAGCTGCTGCGCTTGATCCACCAGAACCAGGACCGTTTCGTGCAGATGCTGAACGAGCCTATTGGTACCCGTGACGCCGGCGCTGCCCCGAGTGGAGCTGGCGGTGCACCCTTCGATCTGGGTATGGGTGGCGGCGGCGCAATGCCGACCCCACAGCAAATCCAGCAGTTGGTTGACTCGCTCACACCAGAGCAGCAGGCCCAGATGGCGGCACAAATGGGAATGACCCCCGAGCAGCTCCGTGGACTCTCTCAGATGCTCAGCAACCTGCCCCCTGGAGCCATGGAACAGATGATGGCATCCATGGGCGGACAGGGCGGCCTGGATGGGCTTGGAGGCGGTGCAGGTGCTGGTGCTGGTGGCCACCGAATCATGCTAAGTGAGGAGGAAGCGGCAGCGGTTGACCGGCTCTGTGAAATGGGCTTCGAGCGCACGGATGTGATTCAGGCTTACTTGGCATGCGACAAGAATGAGGCGTTGGCGGCCAACTTCCTTATGGATAGCGGAGACAGCTTTGGCGGCGGCGCTGGTGGTGCAGGAGGCGATGACAACGATGACATTTACCGCTAAATATCATACAAATGAGGGTGAGCGCCCAGACTTGGCTGGCAAGACGCGCAAAACTCCTCTTGATTTGTAGTTCGTGGTCGAGCGTCTTGTGATGGGCCTTGTTCTCGCTGACAGAAATACCGATAGGGTTTTGACTGATGACGTGTTTTGAGTACTTGTGGTGTTTGTGCAGCGCACACGCGTCCCGGTACATACCGGTATAAACCAATTTGGTGCTTGGTCCGGAAGCATCCTCTGCGATCTGATCCAGGAGATTGTGAAAACTGTCCTTGAAGTTCGCAACAGGAATGTGCAATAACACTGTTATGAACAGGTATGTTCCACAGGCCAGAACAGACGACGATGAGAAAGTAAAAATACTGCGCCAGTAGATGCTTCCTGGCGATGATCTCCGCCAAATTTGGTTTCGGTTTAGCCTGCCTCGACTTCCCACACATCGAGGTTGCTGCATCTCGCGACTTCCAGCGGCTCTTGCACCAGCCCTGCTCGTGGTTGTAGATCAGCTGCGAAATACCAGTCATGGGTGAAGAAGTCGAGAAGCACGTGCTGCGCAAGTATGAGTTGCTGCAGAAGCTGGGGAAAGGTGTACGTAGGGCACGATGGGGTTTAACAGCCATCTTAGCAATAAGTGTTTTGTTAACGCTCGAGGGTTGTGGGGATAATGCATGCAGGCATACGGAATTGTGTGGAAGGCAATCGACAAGAACAATCGACAGGTAGTAGCCCTCAAAAAGTGTTTCGATGCCTTTCGAAATGCTACGGACGCGCAGCGCACGTTTCGTGAGGTCATGTACCTGCAAGAACTAAACGGGCACAGCAACATCATTCGTCTACTAAACGTAGTCAAGGCCGATAATGACCGTGATATTTATCTCGTGTTCGACTTTATGGGTAAGTATTGATGTGCTAGTTTGCAAGGCTTGGTTCTAATGCCGCGCATATTTTATGTAGAAACGGACTTGCACGCGGTCATACGAGCTAACATACTGGAAGAGATCCACAAGAAGTATATCATCTACCAGCTACTGAAGTCGCTCAAATATATGCATACTGCAGAGCTGTTGCATCGTGATATCAAACCGAGTAATCTTCTCCTGAATTCGGACTGCCACACGAAGCTCTGCGACTTCGGGTTGTGTCGGTCCGTAGCTGAGATCAGCGGGCCCAATCCAGTTCTCACAGACTACGTCGCCACGCGATGGTACCGAGCGCCAGAGATTCTACTGGGCTCCACAAGGTACGCCAAGTCGGTGGACATGTGGGCAGTTGGTTGTATCGTAGCCGAAATGGCTACCGGTCGACCCGCGTTCCCTGGCACTTCAACAATGAATCAACTCGAGCGGATCCTGGACGTCACGGGGCCACCATCACAAGATGACATCGAGAGCATCAAGTCACCGTTCGCCAACACAATGCTCGAGAGCCTGCCGACGCCGAAGCAGAAGCCGCTGGAGGAGCTATTCCCGAAGGCGTCACCAGAAGCGCTTGACCTGATCAAGCAATGCTTTTGGGTACGCAGCCCATTGATGCCGTAACTTGAGTCTCATTGATCTGACACCATTTCACTTGCACTATTGCACTGCTTCTAGTTCGACCCAACTAAGCGGATCTCGGTCATCGACGCGCTCAAGCACCCGTACGTGGCCCAGTTCCACAACGAGAAGGACGAGCCCAGCGCGCCCGCACCACTGCAGATCGTCGTGGACGACAACACCAAGTACTCGGCAGCCGACTACCGTGACCGGCTCTACCGCGAGATTATCAAGAAGAAGAAGGAGGTGCGGCGGAAGGCCGGCGAGCAAGAGGCCGCCGCCGCTGCCGCCGCCCCCGTCGCCACCCCACAGTAGTGGCCAGACCCCATCACTATCTAGCAATTCACTCGCTTTTACCCCGCACAACCCGGGCTTTCCACAATCTTTACCTTCGGACGTCGGATAGGACGGTAATTTACTGGAAAAGGTTGTGAGTAATGTCTGGTAAATTACCGTCCAATCCGGCGGGAGAAGACGTCACTTCAGGACACGAAGCCTAAAAGTTAGCCAAAATGAGGCTGCTGCGCGTCGCGCTCGTGTCTGCCGCAGTGGGCGCGCTGGCGTCCGCGCAGCGTCTCCATCCTACCGATCAGCGCGTCCGGGAGCTGCAGACCCAATTCGAGCAAGAACCGACCGAAAAGCGCGTCCTGGAGACCCAAAAGCGGGCGGAGGAGGGAGATCTAGTGCAGCACCTGCCAGGTCTGGACCCGGCGGCCAACGTGACGCAGCACGCAGGCCGAATCGCCATGGACGACAGCGAGAAAAACGTCATTTTCTACTGGCACTTCCAGGCCGAGCAGAATGCAGACAGAGCGCCGCTCGTGGTGTGGTACGACGAGTTTGAGCCCTTTTCAGCGGAGATATGGCGTTTACGCTGACTATTTGAGTATTTTGTTGGGCTTTTAGGTTGAACGGAGGACCGGGGTGCTCGAGTACGCAAGGACTATTCCTTGGCAATTCGCCGTTCAAGTTGGTGGACGACAAGACAATCGGCAGGAACGAGCACAGTTGGCACCAGCATGCAAACCTTTTGTTTGTGGACCAACCGGTGGGCACGGGCATGTCGTACACGAAAGGCAACGACTTCCGCGCTGATGAAGGGGTGATCGCGGATGACTTTCATCAGTTCTTTACTAAGTTTGTGCAGCGGCATACCGAGTATTTGACAGACGGAGAGGGCGGGTTGCAACACTCGCGACCGGTGTACTTGTTTGGTGAGTCACATGCAGGGCGATGGATTCCTCATTTCTCCGAGCGGATCTTGCAGAAAAATGACAATCCGAACTACCAGATTAAGATTGACTTGGCAGGTGTGGGGATTGGAAATGGGTGGGTGCACCCACGAATTCAATATGAGTACAGTGACTACGCACACGGGCTTGGACTGTTAACATTTGGTCAAGTGAGATCGCTCAAAACGAAATATGCTGAGTGTCTCGCGGATCTGGATGCAGGGACGTTCTATTCCGAAAAATGCCTGGGTAATATGGATGCTATCACAGGAAGTGTCAAAGTGGGTAACGGAGGAAAGAGTCTCAACTTTTATGATGTGCGTCAGTACCTGCAGAGTGTCGGAGCGTATCCGTCCGGTCAAAACGACATTGTCAAGTATATGAATAAGATGGAAGTGCGCAAAGCCGTTCACGGCAACGAAGACAAAAACTTCCGCTTTGATCTTTGCAGCAACGGCGTATACCGAGCCCTGTCCAAGTTTGATGGCGTGAGTACATTAGACAAGGTAGAGTCTCTCCTGAAAAAAGGGCTTCGAATGCTCTTCTACAATGGACAATGGGATATGATGTGCAACCATTATGGAACGGAGAAGCTGCTGCTGAATCTAAACTGGAATGGGTCGAGTGAGTATCAGCAAGCCAACAAATACACATGGCGAGTGCAGGGCCGTAAGGAGCCTGCAGGCTTTGCGCAACAGGGTGGCAATTTGACTTACGTCGTGGTTACTGGTGCGGGACACATGGTACCCATGGATGTACCTGAGGTGGCTGCCGATATGTTGCACCGCTTTGTGAAGAAGCTCGACTTCAACGATAAAGAACAAAGCGTTCTCAACACACGTTTGAACGCAACCGATCTCGAGGCTTCGTTTTGCTATTCGACATCGGATGCATCTAGTACAGAAGTTGCATTTATCACCCAAGATCAGACTGGCGGAATCAGTGGTCACGCCCACATCGGGATAACGTGGCTGTGGGTAGCGCTGATCATCGCTTCAGTAAGCAGCATTCTGGCAGTATGCGTGACCATTGCTTGTCTTCGAAACAGGAAGCACGGGCAAACGGACCATGAAATGATCACTCAGGTGAGCGACGAGGAAGATGCCGACCAGTTGGAAGATGATGACGAAGAAGAATATTCCGATGACGAAAATACCGGGGAGTGTGCCCCCGTAAATATTGTGAGCCAACGAGCGCCAAGCCCACGCTCTCGAGTGACCGAAGTCTAAGTGCTTGATGTTTGATGTCTTATCGTATCTAGTTGCGTAGACGATTGTACAGAACTATACATCACTCGTAGTTGCTGGCTTTATGCTTTTGACTCATCAACTAGCATATTGAACATGAAATAAGGAGTCATTCGCGGTGACTTGCTGGTCTGTTATGGATATCGGTTTTTTTGCTGAGTTAGATTCTACATCAAAGTATCAGGCTGCAGGGATGGCATTTACTACTATTGTACCCTAGCAACCTGTCCGCGGGGTATTTCGAGTGTTCTCCCTTGTATTAAAAGTATTCACCGTAGTAGTGTTAGACCTCTGGAATCGGGCCAAGATTTCCCGACTTTCTAAATACGCGATCGAGCGCACAGAAACTCTTGATAAGTATTGTCGGCTCTGCTATTGTGCGTGCTGGGCCCAAGGTCATTGGTGGTGCTTGATCGTTTGTTTGAGTACATGCCTGCAAGCAAAATGACAAGGCCTCTACTCATTTGAATCTGTACGGTACTCAATACAGCATGTTACGAGTTACTACTAGGGTGACTGTGTGGAATGTCCTCTTCTTGTAACTTCACTCAGTTTCTGATTCAAATGTATAGAATAAAATGAAAGCATGTTAATGGCGAGTACAGCATCGCCGAAAACAAAGTCAAGGTACTACCATACCAACAGGGTGTTTATCCCTGAAATGATAGCATGTACAGCTCGATATCAGCTCTATGCATACTACCGCTAGCTTTTCAATATCATGAGTGCGCCACCCCGTATAGCGAACTTAACTAATGTTAATTTGTAAATCCCAGTCAAATTTACTAACCACCGCATGCCATGAGCATACTGTACGAGTACTTTTATGAAGTACATTTGAAAATGAACAACTATACTTGTGCAACACTATACGCTCGGCGATTGCGCGACAGTCAATCGCCCATGGTAGTTTCAAGTGAAGTTCAATACGTTCGCGGCTAAAGTTGTCCGCCAGATCAAAGGCGGTCGTTTAACGTAATGTGCACCATCCTATTGCTGACTTGGTATTGATAGCTGTAATCCTCCGTCATGACACGCATTCAAAATAGCGTGCTACCAACGGCCAGCCACTCACACGACTCGAAAGGAGACCGAAAATGCCCCTGAACTCGGTCGTGCCGAGCAATGGGAGTCCACGTGATCCTCCAGTCCAAACCTTCTCATCATGGCTCTTTCATCACATTATGCTGATACGAAGAAGGGTGACGATCTCCAAACTCGGAGGATACTCTGCGACACGTGTGGAATCTCTTGAGAAATATTGTCAACAGACAACTCCACTGCGAGCAGTATTAGTGTGTATACTGATGCCATGGCCCGCACTAATACTGGAGCTTATCGCTGAGTGGATTCCACTTCAAGACCCGTCAAGTGGCTGGAAGGAAAACTACGGCGCTTACATACGCCTTTTTATTGCTATTTCATCCGCTGCAGGTGCAGCGCTATTTCAAATACGCTCTACAGTACCGAAGCTCTCTTCGTTGAAAATTCTTACAATTGCAGTTGGAAGTGGATGCTGTGCTGTTGGAGTGACAGTGATTGTAGCAAAGTTTTGGGTGTTCCCAGTTCCTTTTAGTTTCTTTATCTTTGGGCCTGCAGTCACGGTTTGTTTTGTGATTATGTTTCTCTTCCTGCTGAGGAATACAGGTCACATAAGCGATAAAAACGCAATCCATGGCTCTCTCAATAAAAAGCTTTATCTGATCTTTGCTCAAGTCATTTTGGCAACTGTCTATATTATCTTCAATGTTGGATTTGCGAGGAGTACATCCATCGAGCGAGTAGCTCTCGTCCTCTTCCTTCCTATGATGAAAATTTCCCTGAAGCATTTAGTAGCCCGATTGGTTATAGACAACCCCGAATCCGTCCCTACTGTTGTCGTTTTCACGGTTGATGTTTTCAACGGATTGTATACTTCTATATGCATGTAATCTTCTGGTTCTTGGTATACCTCACTTTTAATGATATTGGTAAACATCGTGTATACGGTTCTTTCTGCGTTGGATATCAATCGCACTGCAAAAATGTTCCAGGAACTTGATCGAAGAAGTAGCTCACTTGCACGGAAAGAACAAACCTGGAACACACGGGGGGCAGATTCTGGAGCAAGAACGCGTTCATCGAGCATAATGCTCAGCGCAAAATTACAGAGTAGGACTCAGACAAACCATGACGTCTCTGTCTTCATAAGTGCAAGAAGCTTGGAATCTAGAAGAGCGTCGATCTCGGCAATGAAGATCAAGCTGTCGTCCTGTTTGCTATTTCAAATGGAGTATCGAACACTAGTAGGGTACATCGAAACAGTTATCCCACTGCTATATGCGGTGTATCTTTTGATTCTAGTCCGTCTTCCAAGTGCCCAATACTACCCACATTCACGTTCACTGACCTCTGATCAACTGTGGACTACAATAGGAAGCATTACATTATACACAACAACCGAGGTTTTGTCTTTGGTGTGGCTCCATTTGATGGTGAAGCGTAAGCTGGGCTTTTCGTTATTTTATCAATTGGCCTTCGTCCTAGAGACGGAGATGGAGCAGCTTCAAGGCCGACTGTTCGTATGGATAATCATTTTGCTGCAAATTACATTAACACACTTTGGTACGATATGTGTCGAAAACATGCTGGGCCCGCACTGCAGTCTTATTAACTTTGGCGGGGTCTGTCTTGGTGTGTAGGTATGGACTTTACTTTTCGTTTTTCGTGGCTTGCTTCGAGGCCGTAACTGTGTACAAGCTACAGCAAAGTTAGTCTGTATAGACTTTTGACCGAGGGTAAGCTGTGATAGCGGAGACTACATAGACATATAGTGTGCTCCTTTCGCCTATGTATCACTCACTGCTTTTTGCAGCGATACTAAAGTATGCTTCGAAGTGTAGGCGATAGGAGAGTTAAATTCCCAATTGAGATTTTAGGAAGTACGAGTGAGTCTCTTGTTACAAGGTTACGACGAGAACGCTCGTACTTCTCAGATACTTTCGGTATTCTCAGTTTTTTGTATCGCAGCTTCGCTACAACCCGCTGCTATGAATAATAATGCGATATGCTCCCTCAGTGGTCACGAACATCGTGCGGATATCGTCACTGGCTAGAGACCTAAAATTACGTAACAGCGTCGGCTAAAACATGCAACAGTGAATGGGCAGAAGATCCTTTACAGGCGGTCGAACTGGCAATTCAAAGTTCGCAGTTGGGTCTTCGAATTTTTCTTTTCCTTCTAATAAAATGTTTATTTTCCTTTCAAAGCACTAAGCCGAAAAATTAAAAAAACTTGTGTATTTAATCTATAAAATGATGAATAAATCGTGGCGGCTATAAATAGCGCTTATTACAACAGGTCGATATACTCACTCGACTTTGAAAAAGCATGCCATCGTCTGTCGTAGCTCCGGCTCCTACCTTGCAATATTCTTTCCGTAATTTTGCTGAGCTTCCTCGTAAGTCACGTGTGCTGAAGCTAATCCATGGTCTATGGAAATACGTCAAGATTGCTAGGCTTGGGGAATACTCGGTTGAGCGCTTGGAATCGTTACATAGGTATTGCAAGCAGACACCTCAAGCCCAAGTAGTTTTTGTCGCACTACTGGTACCGGTACCCTCTCTTTTACTTAGCCTCCTGACCGAATGCATTCCACTTCAAGATCCAGGAGCCGGGTGGAAAACCAACTCCGGGGCCTACCTACGATTATGCAGCATTGTGGCTTCTGGTGCTTTGGGATCGGTCTTGCAGCTTCGGACGGTGATTAAAGTGACGATGCTAGGAACGATCGCAATCGTGATAGGTACTGGAGGTGGAACAGCTGCGATGATGATAGCGATAGCCAGGCTTTGGGCGTTTCCAATCCCATTGTGCATCAGCATCTTGGCGCTTCCTGCAGTCATTCTGTTTGTAACATTGTTCCTACTAGTTGCCAAAATCCGAGCATCGACAACAGAGCTCAAGCTAGGGGAAAATATCAGACAGCCCCTCTATCTTATTGCTGCTCAAGCTATTCTCGCGATAGTTTATACGTTTTTCAGTGTCATTTTCGCGCGATGTTCGGACACCCAAGGATTTGCACTTCTTTTACTTCTGCCGGTTATGAAAATTATTCTTAAGCGCTTTGTCGCACGAGCAATATCCAGCAATCCAGGATCTATTCCAGTTGTGGTTGTTTTCACAGAGGATGTTTTCAACGGTTTGTATAGTTCGATTTGTATACAAACGTCTGGGTCCTGGTTGAGTTTGCTTGTGATATTGACGCTAAATGTCATACAGACGATTCTATCTACATCGAAGATCAATCGTACAGCTAAGTACCTTTGCTTTGTTGATCGACAAAATCGGCCTGTAATTCAAGTAAGGCCATCACAAATGAGCTTGCACTCAAACGGGGGCACTTCACGACACTCGTTAAGGCTATTGCAAAGTGCTAACTCATCGTTCCTCCGCTCTACTGATGTACTTCGTGTAAGAGCTGGGACTCATGAGAAAAAAAAAATTGTCGGCAAAGCTGTTGTTTTACTTAGAATATCAAGCGCTCGTCGGCTATACCCAAACAGTGATTCCGTTGATTTACGTGATCCACCTAGTAACTCTCGTCCATATGCCGAGCTCAAAGTATTATCCACAATCCAGTTCACTCTCTCCAGAACAACTACAAACCACTATTCGAAGTGTTGTTGCTTATCCCGTAGCTCAACTGCTATCTTTCATGTGGCTTCATGCGGTAGTCAAGCGTAAACTTGGGTTTTCGTTGCTCTATCAACTATCATTTGTTTTGATGACAGAGATGGAACAACTTCAAGGTCGCTTGTTGGTTTGGATCGTTCTCGTTTCGCAGCTTTCTTTGGTGCATTTCGGTACGTCGTATACTTCTTTAAGTGCTTATAGTAATTATTGTTTTTATGATCTAGAAACTAAACGAACTTTGCAGGCATGGATTTCAGCTTTCAGTTCAAGTGGCTTAATACTTGAAGCGGTACTGCTTTACTAGGTTCTACTGTAGTGAACATTTTATATCAAAAATCATTAAACAGTACCTATATTCCTATTTCGTACTTTAGTACTTACTGTAGTACTTCAAGTACTAGTACAAGACTGATCTTGGCAGAGCAATCAGCAAAGTGAAAGCGTTAAGCAAACCAAGCCGCGGTTTTGCGTTGAACTGCTGTAGTACACACTGACGTGGTATAGCCAACGATATCAGCGTTTGCTGCAAACTCGAACGAATCTTCGTGAGACACTGAGTTTTTTTTGTCTGTAGGACTATGTACATGTACGAATAGGGGAAACAGCGTAGTCGTTATCAGCCCCCACCCTAATCACTTTTACATGCATTCACAAATCCTCCTTCGGGTGACTAGGCTTGACCAGCGGGTCGATGACCTTGATCCAGTCCTCCAGCTTCCAGGATGAGTCCGCCTCCTCAAATGGGACGCCGTTCAGCGTGTACTGCGGCGTGCCCGTCACGGTTCGTGTGCACGCATACTTCCACGCGACGCGCGTGTCTTGATCCGCCTGTGTGCCTCCATACCCGGTCATGCCCCTCTCCCACTGCTCGTCCGTTAGGTTCGGGAACGTCTTCCTCGCCAGCTCCTTGAGCTCGTGCGTCACCTGCACCGCGCTCTTGTCCTTGACGGCCTTGTTCCAGAACCGCTCCTGGTTCTCGTAGACCACTTCAGCCCACGGCGCGAAGCTCTGCGGCCCCAGCGCCGCCGTGACTGTGAACACCGACTCAGCCGCAGTGAAGCCGATCTGGTGGAAGGGCAGCGGGAACAGCACCGCCTTGATGCGCAGCTGCTCAGGCGCGTAGTGCGCCGCCAAAGCGCGGATTCCGGCGTACGCGGCCTTGCTGAAGGGGCACAGCAGGTCCACGTACGTCTCCAGCTGCACCCTGGCGGTGCCACTGCCCTCTCCGATGGTGAAGCCGGGCGGCTCCATCGGCACCGGCACTTGGGCCACGCCCAGCTGCAGCAGCAGCGTCGTAGCCAGCACAGTTAGCATCGACGTTCCCATCTTTTTGCGATCTAACGTTAGATTATCAAATGACAAGCAAACCTTTCATGCATTTTTCATTTTCGACAAACTGTTTTTTTTTACTTTTGATTGGCTGGATCTTGTACAATTTCGAGCCAATGGAGGGGGGCTAGGGCTGATGCGTTTCATCACGAGCGCATCAGATCGGATTTCACTCCAGAAACGAATATGACGCTCTTCGGACTTGTAGCGCGTCTCGTGCTGCTCTGCGCGGCGCTGTACGTCGGCGCCGCCGCCCAGCGGATTCCTAGGAGGCCGCCTGGCTTCACGCTCGGAAGCGGCAGTGCGGACGCCGGCGTGCAGCTGGAGTCCTACATCGACTTGGTGCGGTATTCTGTTCGTCATGGCGACGATATCTTTCTTTCGTTCTGACGGAATGTGAATGGGGCAGTTGTGTCCGGACAGTAAGTCGGCCTACCCGGGACTGAAGAAGCTGGCGGAGCACTACAAGCCAGATGAGGTGCGCGTGCGCTTCGTGCTGTTCCCGCTGCCGTACCACCAGCACGCCTTCGCGACAGCGGAGGCTGCGTTCGCCATCACGACGGCGCTGGGGGATGCCAGCTTCATCAAGTGGCTCGAGACTATCTACGCTAATCAGGACATGTGGGTATTTCTGTCCAATTTCAAGTGTCGCATGTAGAGTTTGTGTAAATTCTGATGAGCTGCGTTGGCTTCCATCCAGATTCTGGAACAAGGCGACGAAAGACTTGAGCCCGGTGCAAGTGGTCGAGAATCTCAAGAAGTTGGCTCAGAAGACGTTCCCGTCGTTGACAGACGAGCAGTGGGACAAACAGATGACGGGCTACGGAGGAACCGACGTGGACGACCACACTCGCGAGTCCTGGAAGTACACGTGCTCCAGAGGCATGTCAGGCACGCCAATGTACACGCTGAACGGTGTGCCGTACGAGGCCGATGCGGATTGGACATTTGACCAGTGGTTCAAGGTCATCGACCCACTTGTGAAGGCGAACAGGCCTGCACTGGACCTGACCCAGATGGCATGGAAGGATGCTCACTTGAGCGGGGTTCCTCGTGTTCAACCGGATCGAGATGTAATGCATCTGGTGCGTGCTGGAGAGTGGGCTAGTAGTGCCCAAGTGTGTGAGGGAATTGCTGGTGGGGCGAGGGCATGTGAATACGTACCCGGGCGAGCTATGTGCTGCCAGAAAGATGAAGCTTGTATTCTTCGCGAAGGATGTGTGGCACTTCAGTGAATTTGCAAGGCTATTGCTTCGGTAACGGAAATCTGTGATTGACGAACGGTGTATGAATACCTCTGAATCCCAGTCTTAAGCTTGAAAATTATGTTTTTCTAAGAGCTACTCTTGTCAGGCATAAATGCATCCATCACGGTGTTTTATTCAAGAACATATTACCAGTAGGCCCAAAGTATGCGCTTTAGTGCAGTAGCATGCATCATCAGGATACCCCCACATATTAACCAGCCGCGCCCGTCGTATTCGCCATGGGCTCTCCGGCACTTAGCGTATGTGTGGCATCACGCCCAAGTTTCCCACTTACGGAAGTTACCATTAAACGAAAAGACCCACTTGACTGTATTGCAAGCGGGTATTTCGCACTCAAGTATTATTGGCCCTTCGTTGGAACCTTTAGTCGAGCTCGAGGGAGGAAGGCCAATTAATGCGTAGGTCTTCAACCCTTCATAACAAGCACCTCCGTCACAGCTAGTTCTATGATCAGCAACTCCCACACGATCATACCGGAAGCCCACCTGCATCAGTGTAACACTGACAGCGTTGGAGTTGGAGGTGGAGATGGTAGAACCGAAACGATGACACTCTTAGCCCATCTTTGGGCGTTCCCAATTCTCTATGATTCAAGTGTGCATGCATATTGTTTTGATAGGCTAGTTCGTGGTACTTCAAAGGACGCATTCTGGCCCTATTACTTAGTATACCAGTAATACAGCTTAGTCTCAAGCATGTTGTCGCTCGACTTCTGCGTGCTAACGAGGAGTCAGTTTGTTCATGTCTGTAAAGCTCAATATGTATGCAATCTTCGGCTTCGTGGTCGGCCTCTCTTAGAAATCGCAAAGGTATACCTCCAAATACAAGCTTACCACTACAATAGTAGCGTTGAAATTATACCCCCGCTGCAAGTAATACACTCAATGTGAGTAGAACAACCCCATCCAGCTCCTCTTGTGTTGTGAATACCGTGCTTTAGTCGGCTATGTCTAAGCTGTAACCCCGCTGTTGCATGCTGTGTATTTGGCTACCCTATACATCTACCAACTACCATGCACTACACAGTCATTTCCGAAATCTAAACCCACAAAAATGTGCAATTGACAGAGTAGCCTACGCTGCTGCAGAAGCGGTATCACTGATGTGGCTTCATGTGGTAGTCAAGCGGAAGCTGGGCTTCTCGTTATTATCGTTTGTGTCTGAATCCGAGTCCGAGCTGCTTCAAGGCCGATTATTATCTGTGTGGATTCTTCCTTCCCGTTCATTTTCCGTGTAAGCGCTTGATTGACGTTTTTTCAACATCCAGGCATGGGTTTCAGTGTTCGTTTCGACTACGACTCCTTGAAAAACGCAGAGCAACACAAATTCCGTCATTGCGTTGGTCATATATTTCTGTGGGTATGGGTGCAAGGGGAAGCACATGCACAACTGAGCTGAGACTTGAAGTCTACGCTTCCAGTCAAGTTGAAGTTTATTCTAAAAACGAATATGTACATACCCCAATCGTTTCTTTAATCCCGCCGCGAGTCGTGAAGCTGACTCAGCTTGTGTTGTTCTCCGCCGCCATGGGTGTCATCTTCCAGCACGCGTCACCGAGCTCGTCTCGCATGGCGCGAATGCTCTTCGGGTACAGTGACGAGGCTTGTCACAAGCCCCGGGCGACGACGGAGGACGACGCAAGCGGCGACGTGAGCTAACAGCTCGACTAACATCGACGGAGCACTCGAGGGCGGAACGACCAGGAGCGCGAAACATCGCCGCGTGAAGAATTGCCGTAGCCCCCTTCTCTCCTCCGCGCAGCACCGTCCAGTGCCGGCGCGCACGACTTCGCGTCTGGTGTCAATCTGTGCTCGCACGAAATAGAGACCCTGCAGTGCTGGCTCCAGTGCCGGCTGCACTGCAGTGATTGCATCCCCTTGATGTCGGTTTCCGCGCTGCATCGCAGCATCTCCGTTGTATGTGTACGTGATGCTCCATCGAGTGCTCCATCGATTCGAGGGAGCACTTAAAAGCGGCGCTAGATGCCTGGCAGACGCGCCGCCGCGATGACGGCGATCACCAGCGCGCGGAGGATGGGAACTGTTGCCAGCCTGCACCTGCACTGCAACCAGGCGGTTCTGCACCGGCGCCGGTCAGGCAGATCACGCGACGACGCCATGAAGAAGCTTGCACAGCCGCAGAGTAGCATCGCGGGTCACCGCTGCCGCCGGCATCAGGTGACTGGGCCAGTCACTGGCGGAGCTCCATGCCCCGAGCCGTGCCACGCAGTGTCTCTATGCTCCGTGTCAGCAGCACATGGGCCGGGGTCTCCCGAACACGTGTTCAGCCGCTTGAACCGGCCACGCGGCGGTGAGCCATCATCGCCTCCACGCTCGGTGCTGCCATTACTGCGCCCCCCCCCATAGCGGCGTGCTCTGGCCCGCATGCGCCTTCCGGGGGCAGTCACGCTGTGCGACTGCTGCCATGAGGCGTCGGCCGCACATCGCTTAGGGCGTGAGCGACGCTGTAGCAATGCTGTCTGTCGACCCCCGACGTCGCTCGCGGCGGTGCTGGCGGCACTGGCGCTTTGCCGCCCGTCTCTGAAGGAGCAGGCAGGACAGGTGGCCGGCGCGTCGTCACGCCGGTCGTGGCCTCATTCCCCAAGCTGCTGCCATGCTGCTGAGCCCCGCCGACTGCGCTGCCAGCCCCGCCGCCGAGCCCGCGGGCGCCGCGCTCTGGCAGGGCGAGGGCGCGCCGGGCTCCATCATGCTGCCGTACGTGCGCGGCCACGCCGACGAGATGCTGGCGCGCGTGCGGCGCCAGGACCCGCGCACGCACTACATGACGCTCAAGCAGGTGCACGACGTGTGCGTGTACCGGCGCATCACGCAGGCGCAGGACGCGCTCAACGCCGCCATGGCCAACACGTCCACGTCGCCGCTGGGCGGCTCGCTCTCGTCCTCCTTCTCGTCCTTGGCGTCCACGTCGCGCCGCGGCCTGAGCATCACGAGCGAGCCCGCGGCGGACCATGCCGGCGACTACGAGTTCCGCGGCATCACGCGCGTGCCCGGCTGCGTGGACACGGTGCTGGACATCCTGGCCAGCGAGTCCGCGCGCGAGAACTACTGGGTCGCGCACAACACCATGAAGGACGTCAAGGCGGCCGCGCTGCTCTCGAGCGCGCGGCTGCAGTCGCACAGCCACTCGGCGTCGTCCTCCATCACGTCCGAGACCGAGGGCGACTCCACGGCCTTCCCCCGCTGGAGCCGCAAGTACATGGCCGCCAAGTTCTCCAAGTACAGCGCGCACGTGCTCGACTGCTGCTTCGCCGAGTACGCCATGCGGCGCACCGAGACCACCAGCGAGGGCCACCCCAGACACCGAGGCTTCGTGTACCGCCGCTCCGTGTCGGAGCACGCGCTGAGCAACGCGTCCAGTGTGTCGGCCGGGCCGCTGGCCAAGGCCCGCGTGGAAGGAGCGACGCGGTTCTACATCCGCGACTGGCTGTTCGACGTCATCGAGACGCAGGAGCCGCTGGTCTGCAAGCTCGTGCTCACCTGCTCCGTGTTCGTCCCGACCGCAGCGGGCCAAACGCCGGCGTTGACGAGGGCCGAGTTCCGAGACTTCTGCACGGAGATGCTGGTGGGCGCCCGGCGGACGCTGACGCACCAGTGGAAGGACCACGCCGCTCACGCGGGCATTCGGTCGTCGACATCATGGAGAAAGGAAACGCGGTGCTGCAGCGTGTGCTCGGCGCAGTTCACGCTGCTGAGGAAGCGTCACACGTGCCGCTCCTGTGGCTCTGCAGTTTGCTCCAAGTGCTGCGTGAAGAACGCACCGGCACCTGCAACTCCTAGCTTCTCCGCGGACAGTTCGCGGAGCGGATTTGGCGGCTCGATCGTGTCAGCTCCCAAGCCCCAGCAGCGCGGGCACAAACGAGAGTGCCTGCTCTGCATTCAGTTCGGCCCGGATGACGGCCTTAGCATGGCTCGTACAGGAGGCGGAACTACCAGACCCCGTCACCTCTCAACTGCATCCATGGCTACCATGGCGACGTCCTTAGCATTGGCGGGCTCTACTCGAGGGGGAGCTCAGATTGAAATTGAGCAGGAAGAAAGTGATCAAGTTCACCCAGACCTGGAGATGCGTTCCACAGCGTCCGTATCGGGCTCAAGACGCCAGCGCAGTCAGCGGAGCATCGGTAGCATCGGTAGCCAACGCAGCGGGCCCGATGAAGATGACGACGAATCGGAAGAGGAAGTTCGTCCATACACGCCGACACTAGACCTGCGTGCTACAACCTCAAAGCTTCGGACAGCGTCCACGGACTCAAGTCTAAGCACGCGTAGCGCCCCTGGAATTGTATTGCTGTCCGATCTGGAGACGCTGACGCTATCAGGTAGTTTCCACCGCGCCGCCAGCATGTCAGCCAGAGCCTCGGCCAGCTTGAGTGCGAGTCTGTCAGCGAGTCTATTCTCTCGGTCACCTATCAGTGTGACGTCGCGGCTGCCGGCAAAGTCGGCTGCTCCTACTCCCGCGGCGTTGCGGGCGGAGCAGTTGAAGCAACGCCAAGACCGAGCTGCCTCGGAAGATAACGTCCTTCTGTTTGCGTCCACGGAGCCTTGTGTTCGTACGAAGGATGGACCGCAAGAAAGTAGCGGTAGCACCGAGGAGGACGAGGACGTTTACTCGGAGGACGACCTGGCTAACTTCACTCTGAAGCTGCAGTAGGTTTTGCAGTGAGGCGGGCCTTCATATTTCGTCGTCGGTTGTTTATTTAGTATCTCCTGCAGATGATGGGATACGAGCCCAGCCCAGAAACGATCTCAACGAACCAAATATCTAACAGGACTCTAACTTCAATCGTGTCGGGCGTTGCGCGCCGTGTTCATCTATTTCAGTCTGCACTTCGTCTTTGCTACAGGAAGACGGAGGCGTTTTGGTATTTCGATCCGTGCTGACCCGAGGGGCTTGCTCTGCCTTTCGTTTGTCGTTTGTGCTGAGCCTGAGTAATGATGTCACGAAATCCACGCGTCTCGAACGCGTCGGCACAACATTTACGTATGGAGCTGGATGTTCTGGCTGAAGAGGAGACCCGAGTGCACCAGCGGTGGTGGTCGCTGAGGTTTGAGCACCCAGCCATGGAACAGCGATTCCAGAAGCATCATGAAGAGTCCTCTCTGGTTTCGAGTAGATGGGCCTGCGGCGTCACATTGGCATCGGCAACACTACTGCAGGCTGCCGTTTTTTATGATGTTTTCGCTATCAAGGCACAGAGCCGAACCCCTTGGGTATTTGTCTACGTCGCTGTAGCCGGAAACACAGTGCTGCTTGTGCTTTGGCCTGTTTTTCTCTGGACATCGCGCCACACCGGTAGACTTGGAGTCCACTTCCAGCTCTTGCTATTTGTGCTTGGACTGAGCATGCTGATGCTCATTTTGGTTATTGGTTTGCCGCTTGCAGCATATGAGACGCATATCGACAGCGGGGAGTCTAACCCACAAGTCTCGAATCTGTTAAAGGAGTTGAGCGATGCCCAACACGCGCATGATGTCACTCGGACACTTTTCTTCTTGCTGATACTTCTTGGTGCTATCGCCACGACATGGTACGCCCAATTTCTTGTTTACTGGGCTTTGACAACTTGCACCGTGTTGGCACTTGGGGGATGGATACTCGGTTGCTCGGGGTACCTTCGGCATCAATGGCATCTTATTGTCGTCTTTTTCGGCACTTTACTTCTTCTTGGCCGTGCACTATATTGTGAAGAACGAACAATGCGCCACAAGTTCCTTCGCGTACGCCATCTCATGCTTGAAAACCTCAAACTTTCTCGGCAAAATTCTATCATGCACCAACAACTAAGTTGTCATGTGGACGCTGTTGGAATTGGCCATGGACTTCATGATGACAAACCTCGCGCCACAAGTCCTAGTTCTCGGCGCCACAGTGTTCCGCAGCAGCAAAAACTGAAAGTTCGACCAAGCAGTTTACCTGTTCGTGAACCGCCAGCTATAGGCGAAAGTTGGATGGAAAATGTGCTTAGAAGTTTGAGCCAGCTGCGCAAAAGACTTGAAGACGATGAGCAAGCTACAAGTGAGTTGGACTTTGTGCTGCAGACACTAACATCCGAGCACGATCTCTTCTTAGACACGTGGTCCCGCCAACGTCGCGTACCTACTGCGAACGGAATAAATGAAAAGGCAGACACAGGTTGGCTATGCTTACTCGAGGAAAAGCGCAATCGTCGACGACGTACCGATGCAAAGCAGCAGCAAAGTCAGTCACCTATGGCTTTTTTGGCTAAGTCCCTTCGACGGACATCATCCGGATCACGTTTGACTGTTCTCGCGTTGCTTGAAAGTTTTATCCCACCACATACTGATTTCGAAACTACGAAGCAAAAGGTTTGGGCTGCAGATGAAGTGATAGCACTTTCCTCATCTTCTCAGGAACTTGATTTGTTTGCCTTTGCGCATGTGTGTACGTTACCGCTCACGGCACTGCTACTTGCAACGCTGGAGAGTCATCGTGTTTTTGTTGCCCTTCCGGTACGAGTTGAGAGCATCACCGATTTTGCTCAGGAAATTGAGGCTCGTTATCAGTCCAAGAATCCGTACCACAACGCGTTGTACGTCTCTATTACGTGCCAAGCTAATCAATCTGTAACACTAACGTTGTTTCGTTTGTGCTCTATACAATTCATTTTCAACAGGCACGCAGCTTCAGTCGTGTGGGATGTGAATTATTTTCTTCGCAAGCTTGAAGCTCCCAAGTTGACGCCGACTCAGCTCTTCTCAGCACTAGTGGCTGCTGCTATCCACGACGTGAATCACCCAGGGGTAAATAATGCCTTCCTTGTTGCCACGACAGCACCATTGGCAATCAAATACTCTGACGACTCCGTGCTGGAGCGTATGCACTTAGCTGAAGCTTTTCAAGTTTGTACAAAAGATGGCTGCGACATTTTTGAGGCGTTTCCACCTGACTTACGTCGCCAGAGTCGTTTGCAAATTATATCGATGGTACTCGCCACGGATCTCAGTGGACACCTAACGCATGTAAATCGACTCAAGAGCAAACTATACGCAGTGCACCCTGCCACACCTGACATTTCGATTAATGAAGAGCCCGGTGAAGGTGCTACTACATCGGCTTTGTTACTTCCTGACGAACTCGTGCTACAGACTTTAATGATGATGGCAGACATTGGTCATGCAATGAAGACCTTCCCACTTCATCTGGCGTGGTCGGAGCGTGTGGCTGAGGAATTTTACCGTCAAGGTGATACCGAACGGCAGTTTGGATTGACTGTATCACCTCTCTGCGACCGTAGTTCAGATGTTGAACGATTCGAGAAAAATCAAATTGGTTTTCTCGAGTTCGTGGTTCTTCCCCTTTACACTGCTGCACGAGATGTTTTACCTCTAACAGATTTCGACGAAGTGATTTCGAATGTTCAGCATAATGCTAGTATGTGGCAGGAACGAGCTCAAACAAAAGCTTCTGCAAAAGGTACAGAACCGGTTTCCCCGGTCGCTTTACTTTCTATACCAGCAACGATTGTCGAAGGAGATGGAGAAGAAGAAGAGACAGAGAGTTACACTGAAATTGTTGTCGATGTGGGTACCGATTCAAGAACAAATTCAATGTTACGGAATGCTGAGTAACCCGGGATGGATGAAGAATAGACGTTGCATTTCATTGGGAGGATTTCAAAACCCTCACCAATGTCGTGCATTGAACTTTCAACACGGGGAGTTGCTTGTTCAGACAACCCTTTGGTTTGATCAAGTAATTTTAATGCGACACTTCAGCGGCAACGTGATTAAACACCTGAATGAGCTCCACAAGCTCGAAGATTGTGCTCCAGTAGTAAGGCGTACTGAACGTTTCCGTTATTTAAAATAGGTTCCAAACTGACCAGACGGTTCTATATGGATTTTTGAATGCACTCGTTGGGTGTCTTTGAACACCTACGCAAAAAAATTAAGCTCTGGATGTAGGGCGCGTTAAACGGGTCATTCATTTTCTTGGTGATTAAACGTGAGTCGTTTTAATCCCAGCAAAATATGGTCAGACCAAACAACTCGTTTGACCACCCTTTTACTTCCTCTGTCCGGAAATGATCCGAACAAACGGATTCTTTTCGACGTATTGTCGGCGTTTGTGACTCTATATGTAAGCTAATTGGATCAAACGAAAGCTCGTGATCTCCGCTATTGGAGGATATCTTTTTGGTTGGTGGTTCGCTGTGGAGCCTACACAATCGAGCCGAGAAGCCGGCTCACGCCGGCCTCTCATTTCCCCAAGTTTCGCCACGCCCCAACCAAGCATCCAATACGCAAACAAGACCACCATGCCCAACCTAACCGACAACGAGCGCCGCCAGATCATTGACGGGCTCCTGGAGCGAAGCTTAAACGGCGTTCACCGTGGGGCGCTGTCGGAAGTCGCTAAGTCGTGGAAGCGCCGACGGTCGACTATCACGGAGCTGTGGCACAGCTACCATGTGGCAAGGAAGGGTGGAGACACCTCTAACGCGCCCAAGAGCAAAATCAAGAAGAACAGCGGTCGCAAGCGCGTTAACCGCGAGGAGATGTGCGCCAAGTTGAAGGCGTTTCCCTTAGAGGATCGGCAAGATATTCGACACGCCGCGCGTGCAGCTGGCGTGTCTAGGTACATGGTGGCCGCGCTGCTTCGCCAAGGATTGCTCAAGCGGTGCACAGGGTGCATTAAGCCTGCTCTCTCCGATGACAACGAGCTGCGTCGTGTCGAGTACGCGCTCTCCTACCTCGACGACGCATCGCGGGTTTTCGTGCCGATGCTCGACTAGGTGCACGTCGACGAGAAATGGTTCAACGCCGACAAGGATAAGCGCAGCTACACACTCCTCGACGACGAGGAGCCGCCTCAGCGAACCCGCCAGAGCAAGAGGTTTATCCCCAAGGCCATGTTTCTGGCTGCCCTCGCCCGTCCAAGGTAAGTTCCTGTTCAAATTAATATTTCTAAATAGTTGAATAATCTTGAAAATTAATGCATGGGATTATCAGGCGCGATCCGCATCGAAATGCGATGTGGAATGGCAAGCTGGGGATCTGGGCATTCACCGAAGAGTACGTTGCACAGCGACGAAGTCGCTACAGGGAGAAGAGTGCAGTTTGCGTTCGAAATATTGAGACCGTGAATCGAGAGGTATACAAGGACTACTTGCTTAAGTTCGTTTTCCCCGTGATCAAGGAGATGTGGCCACGAAAGGACAAACAAAAGCTCATCATCGCCCAGCAGGACAACGCAAAGCCACACGTGTCACCTACCGAACCGGATATTGTGTCGGCCGAGACAGAAGATAGCTGGAATATCCGGCTCGTATTCCAGCCACCAAACTCTCCCAACATGAATGTGCGGGATCGCGGCTTGCAGCGGGGCTGCCGTAGCGAGCGTCAGAGGAAGACGTAGCCTCACCAAGTCTGAGTTCGAGTCCATACGATCCCTATCTACGGACTCCTAGAGTCTAAAGCCTTAACGCCAAGGCAACTAGACGCTACGTGTCTTTTTCCAAACTGATTTATTTATTGCTTAAGGACGGCAATGTCGCACGATGCGAACCTATGTAGTTTTACTATCTGCCATAGTAAAACCTAATCAAGTGCATCCTGACTGGCTCACGAGCCACCTACTGTTTCTTTGTTATCTTGTTGGATCCAGTACTGATATTTGGTTAATACCTAGTACTGTTCTGTTAATATGTGTGACACACACCACACCTGTGTGTTCCACACTGTAACCTCGTGTGTATCACACAGTAACCTTGTGTGACAACCCCGTTACACTCTCTCCCATCAAAACTGGATCCTCCGGTGACGGAGAGGCTTGCGCGTACGGCGCCGTCCCTCACGCGCCCCAGACGCCTCGGCAGGTGGCGCCCACGCGTACGGGCATTGCCCACATGCATCGCAAGCTGATGCTACTGCTTTCCCTGCTCTTCGAGCGCCCTGGAAACCACTCAGTGGCTCCTTGTTGGCTGTTGGTGCCCGGCAGGGCAGGGCGGCATGCTGCCCGACCTCATAGAGGATTAATCGCTGTCACCTGCGCCTACGAACGTACCCCAAAGGGTTTTATAAGCCATCGCCCTCCTTATTGTGCTTTCAAGCACACAAATTACCGCTACGCGGTCACCAGACAGTTGGAATAGCCCGGCAGGGCAAGGGGCATGCTGCCTGACGCATTGGAGGATATGCCGACAGCGCCTCGCGTATGGACATCGTCCTGGAGGGTTCCCAAAGTAGTGTTTCCACTGCCAATCAGTCGCAAAGCGACTTAACACCCGCTCAGCAGCTCGTATTGAGGTCTATGCCCGACAGGGCAAGGGGGCACGCTGCCCGATGTCATTGGCGGCCCTCCCCGTCACTTAGTGATGCAGCCAAGCTGCCAAAATATCTTTTCATTGCGCACAGACGCATAGCGTCACGTAGGACTGTGGTCATCGTGTTGACGAGACCCAAAGGGCAACGATCATTATGCGATCTATCGCTAGGCTAGATAGCCAAGTTACTACTTTAGCTCGCAGCAATGCTGTCTGACTTTCATGGTCACAACTCATAAGAGTGTGGCAGACGTACAGCTGCCCTAGCAAGCTTCGCTGCATGCGCATACGAGCTTATTGGATGTAGCCCGACATTGTGGCTTACACCAGAGGGACCGCGTCCGCAATTTAAGTTGGGAGATGCTTAGCCAAAAGCTGGAGCATCTCGCTCGCTCAATCTGCTCACCCACAGCCAAAGCACATGGTGCTAGCTCGTGTGGTAAATTTCAGGTCAGAGCCTGAGCTCGGTCTCTGACCTATAAGCTCCCCAGTCTATTGCCGGGAAGCGCGGGACGACCGACGAGGCGGTCGCGATCCCTCGGGGCGCTGCTGATCCAACTGATCAAAAGCGTCCACGACGTCAGGGCAGTCTTGCCGGAGGGGCACATCAAACATCCTATGAGTTCTCCGAGTGAGGGTATCCTCTCCACTATACCCGATACTGGTTTTGCCCACGGCACCGACGTCTCGCTAGAATACGTTCCACATGATAGTGGTGATTCCCTTGGTCATCGAGCAACACGGGAGGCGGACGCCTCGCTGCCGCAGAGGCCTCTGGCGAGGTCGAGCGTGGTGACTGCTTTCTCTCAGAGTTTGAGTGAGCTTCGGGGTCTCGTCCAGGACGTTCATCAGCGTGTCTATCGCTGTTACGATGAGATTGACTCGCTGCACCAGCGGCTGGACTGGGTCCAAGTTCCTCGGGACTATGGGATTACCATCGTGGTCAGATTGACCTGCTGGCCTTCCTGCGAGAGGCTCCGCCAGGTCACTATCCTGTGACTGCCCCCGCGGGACTGCTCGTTGTGGGCTCGGCTCCTCTTCCAAACACACATAGAACGGCGTGTAGCCGGTTGAGGCATGCACAGCGTTGTTTAACGCAAACGCAACGAGTGGGAGCATGGCGCTCCAACGCTTAGGCGTTTCAGCGCAAATGCTGCGGAGGACATCCTCGACAACGCGGTTGACGTGTTCCGTCTGACCGTTGGTCTGCGGATGATCCGCGGTGGACATGCTCAAGCGAGTGCCAAGCACCGCGAAGATGGACGTCCAGAACTTGGCCGTGAAACGGGGATCTCGCTCAGAGACAACTGCCTCGGGCAGGTCGTGTTGTCTGACCACACGATCGAGGAACAGTGTAGCTGTACCCTCACCAACGATGGTATCCAGCACGACCGCGATATGAGCCATCTTGCTCAGTCGGTCTACAAAGACCACAGCACCTGTGTTGCCTGCCGCGTCTGGCGGTAGGCTAAACACAAAGTCCATACTAATGGATTGCCAACACCCGGAGGGTACAGGCAAGCTGGCCAGCGGCGCGGCCGCATGTGGCGCGGGTTTGACCCGTTGGCACGTCTCGCACGGCGCACATAGGTGCCGACCCACTTGTGCAAGTTGGGCCACCAATGGTACAAGCTCACAGAGCTGTAGGTCTTCTGTCGTCCGAGATGACCGCCGACCGGGGTGTCGTGTGCCTCATAGAGGACACGGTACTGAAGGTCCTCATCGTGAGGAACCACAACCCGTGGCGGATCATCGGATCCTGTGCTGTAATACAGCAGCCCGCCATCGAATGCATAACGATGCAGGCGTGCGCGCAGCCGCGCCGACAATTCCTTGTCCGAGCCTTCAAACTCCTTGCTCCCAAGAGCCTTCAAAAACGCGACACACATGTCGTCGCTGGCGTACGACGCGCGGATCAGATCCGGAATGGACGACGCCACCGTAGTGACATGAGCTAGCTCATAGTCCGGTCTGCGCGACAGCGCATCAGCCAAAGCATTCTGCTTTCCTGGCTTATACTTCACCCCGAAGTTATACTCTGCAAAGAAGGATAGCCATCGGGCCATCCGTTGCGAGAGGTGAGGCGACTGAGTCGCAGTGCGTAGTGACGCATGATCTGTGTAGATCACAAACGGCTTAGAGCCGAGCAGGT
>BSXT01000418.1:0-17305 GCA_030267785.1 Phytophthora fragariaefolia | reverse complement strand
GATAATTAACTCCAAACAGAAGACTTTCGGAAAGCTCAACTCCAGAAGGAGAGTAACCTTCAGTCAAAACAGTATACAGTCCTATCACACAGTAGTCAATCGATTGGATCTAGGGGTGACCACACACAACCTCCTAGAAACGCAGTTAATATGAAATGGTACCTCCAGAAGGAGCGTCCACAATTGGAATATGAAATAGGGCTAGTCACTTCGGAGCGCGCGCCGCTCGATCACCGCCTAATTGGACTTAGCCTTGTTGGAGAGTTCCACGGCGGTAGTCGCGGTCACGACGTGTCCAAACGCAGGTCTTGCAGCTTAGGGCCGCCGGCCGAATTGGTTCCTCCGGCCAAGGCTTGTTCCTCTCACTGCTTGACAGTGCTCCTGATTCCTAGGAACCCGAAGACATCTGCGCCCTTCTTGGCAAATTGAACTCTCTGATTATCTAGTCTGTTAGGTCATCTACCTACAACATCTCTGAAAGCAGTCTCTTTTATCTTGATTCCACTATGGTCGGAAGTGGCGTAATCATGGCGTCCGTCTGGCGGGCGACAGGGGGGCAGTCGGTGCGCTGCAAATCCCGGCTGGTGGTGTTGGTCGGTCGTAAATATCTTGGCTTGACTATACTTGGAATCTGGAAGGACCTTCTGGGTACATATCAGGTAAGCAATCACTTGATGACGGGTCATCCTTCCAGAAATAGGGCCCGGATTGCTGCGTCCGGACGGCTTCGTCCGGAGTCCGGGGCTCTAACTTCTGGAGTTTATCTTGGATTCAGTATACCCATCGTCCGGAAGGGCATCAAACCTCCTCTTTCCGGACACCTTCTTGGCTTTCTTCTGTACATGTGGCCTTGCTCGTCACACGCTCGACGATCTCTACCGTCAAGTCCCTTTCTGGACCCGTCGCAGGCAGGGTTAGAGGGGCGGACAAAATTTGTGAAGCCGCTTCGTGTCAGAAAACGGAAGGGACACCGAACTTTCTAGACTCCCACATGGTGACCCCTCGGTCGTCCAACAGAACAGACCGGCTAGCCCGAGACACAGAGGACTCTAACGCCCAACGAGGTAACGCGAGGGCTTCGTCAGGACGGTCACGTCGACGTTTTGTGCCGCGCGACGACGCCTCGGATGACGACAGTGATGACGATGACTATTACCGGAAGGAAGATGCTGAGTACGATGATCCAAGCGATGAACTGGCTACGCAAGTGAGAGAGGTTAGCGAGATGGAACGGTTGAACTCTACTCCGAGGCTTGAGCTTGAGACTCACAGACCCCTCGCCCAGATCAAAGCCTTCTCAGGGCTACGTAACAAGAGCGAAAATGCGATGCAATGGCTACGAACCTTCGTCTACGAGATGAAGGGGACTCGCACCCCTCCGAACGAGTGGTGCATGGCTTTCGAGTTAAGTCTCCGAGATGGAGCCTTGCATTGGAACCGGCAACTGCCCCGCAAGACGAAGCGTCGGTGGAAATTACTCAGCGATGCGTTCATTAAGTACTATTGCTCGCAATTCCGCCAGTCCGCGAAGGCTCGGTATTACTCGGCTAAGCGCGAAGGCAACGAGCATGTGGGCGACTACCTGAATCGACTGAACGGCTACGCCCGCAACGCAGGAGTGCAATTTGAGAAGGGAGGACGCGAGTCCAAGGAACACGTGAACCGATTCCTCGAATCATGCGGAGAACGAGGTCACGAGAGGCGTCTGGGCCATCTCCGCGTGAAGGACATTCAGGAACTGGTGGATATTATCAACGATATCCTCAAGTCGGAGGAACGAGGCTCGACTAGAGAAACCTCTGCGTACCTCCCCCGAGGGCGAGACCGCTCCCACGGTCGTGATGAGCGGCGTGCAGAGACCCCGAGGGACGGATATCGACGGGACCGCCACGACCGACACGGACGCGGATATGACCGTCGAATGGACGACTCCCGTTACACGCCCCGTATCTCACTCGTGGAAGCCTCTCTGTCAAAGGTGATGGCCGAGCTGCAGGTCCGCAAGTCGAAATACGGGAGGTCAGAACGCTCAAAGTCCCGGGACATGCATCGGAGCCTCGAGGTCAGTAGCAGTGAAGATGCAGAAGATCGGTTGACAGATGAAGATCAATCGGGAAGCGATTACGCTGATCCGTACCACTCTGGCGAGCATGATCGTCACGTCGCGGCCGCCAACGATGCTGAGCGGCGAACCGAGGCAGCCGGGACGTATGGCCGGTCTGAAAACCGCGGCCGTTGCGGAGACTTCCCCAACAGAGGGCTCGACCGTACCTCCCGCCACCAAGGCCTTGACCGACATAGTCGTCAGTATGGACCGTGTGCGGCATGTGGGTGTGCTAACCACTCCGCCCACTACTATATCAAGCGTTGTAAGTTATGCAAGCAGGTGCTCGACGCCGGCAAGTGCGAAGCCTTCCAGACCATGAGCACCCACCTCCGAACGATGGTCGATAAGAAAGATCTCCCAGTGGAGCTACAGAGCCTTCTCTTCAGCGGCGACTTAAACTAGGCAGCCCGCCAACTGAAACTGGGTTGGTCCCAATCGGGCTGCCACAGTTAGCCTCCCCACTGATAGACGCAGACTGCGTCTATGCGTTTGTGGGTGAGAGCAAATGGCTGAAGACCCAACGAAGAGAAGAAGTGAATGAAGTGAACACGACAGAAATTGAAAAGGAGAGAAACGGAAGTTTCGGTGGAGATGAAAGTGATGAAAGGAAGACTGAGGAGGAATAGTGGTGGCTCAGAAGGTTTGGTGTCGAGCGTCACTACAAAAAAACCTGGCATGACTACCAACCTGAGAACGTAATTAAACTGTTGTTAGGTGAAAGACTTGGGTGGTGGTCAGCTCAGAAGTTTGACAAACGAGTGCGAATGAGAGCTCTGGTCCAAGGTGCTGTGAATGACGCACGTACGAGGATTCCGTTGGATACAGGAGCGAATGTTAGCGTGATCTCGGAGCGTTTCGCCAAACAACTTCGTTTACGCGAAGTACGAGACCACGGACGATGTATGGAAACACAGGGATCCACCAAGGGAACGATGGCAACAACCCAACGAGCCCTCGCTAAAGTAACCCAGGGGTGGAATCAAGTGTATGAGTATGAACTATGGGTCATGGACCATGGAGCCGGGGTGGACGTAGTCCTCGGAACGGATTTTATGATTCCGGCTGGTGTGCGTCTAGACTTCTTCCATGCGACTGCTCGGCTTCCTGACGAGGTAGAAATTCCTCTCATCAAAACGCAGCGCATGGCAGACACGCGGGAAGAAGGTCCTCATGTCCCTGACGGACCCACCGAGGTCTTGACTATACCGGGGAATGAGTCGAGGGACTACCGGCCAATGCGGCAACCCCCGGCTAACGAGACTCATGAGCTATGGGTTCGGAGGTCGAACGAATTGATACCGAAGGTAGTGGAGTTTCGGCGAGGCCGTCCACGGCGAGTACGGGTGACGAACATATCGGACCGCTTAGTCACGTGCCCGGTGCATCTACCTCTCTTGCTCTGGGTCCCCAGAGGGGACCTACCGAGGACAGAAGGATACGTGCGACTGGGTTCGGACAAGTATAACGAGTGTCGAGCCCTCGCTTACTCCTGTTCAAGAGACTCAGATCTCTATAAGGCTGAAGGTGAGATCTACAAACGATGGTCAGTAACCCAACCATCGGCAGTGGAACGAGTGCCGTATACGACTCCCGCAAAGATCCTGAGACGACCGAGCGAATCCTCGGAAGGGACCATGTCTGATAGGCGTGATCAGGCGGAGTGTGCCGCTGCTACGACAGAACCTTTGACGGAGATGGTAGCAGAGGTGGTGCACCAAGTGGAGGCGTGTCCGAAACCTACCGCACACTCTGATAGGGTGTCGGAGGATTCGGAAGTGGCCCAACTGAAACTGGAAGAAGCCTATCTCGCGGTCGCTACAGTGTCAGAAGATTGGGGTGATCGCGACGCTGTGAGTGCGTCATAACACCCCGGTAATGATATTGAGCTCGAAGATTACGCTCGCGAGTTGGCATTTCTGCCGGATCTTACCGAGGACGCATCTACTACGCTCGATTATACCGGACCGCATGTTCGGCACCCGTCTATGAGCGTGGAGCAGCAGGATCGCGTGGTGAAGGTTCTGAAGAGCCATGAACGAATCATGATCTCGGGTGGGAATGCTCTACCGCCACCGGCCTACGGCGTAGGGTGCGATATCGATGTTCAAGAGCATCCCCCTATCAAACAGAAGGCTAGGAGGATACCGCTTCGACATCTGAAACAGCTTTATGCGTTGCTGAAGGGATTGTTGAAGGCGGGTCTCATCGCCATCTCGGATAGCCCATGGGCATCGTCTATTGTGATTGTTTTGAAGAAAAACGGAGTGGGCATCCCCTTATGTATTGATTACAAGATGGTAAACTCCGTGCGGCTATTTTGGAGTACGCGATGCCCTTGGTTGATGACTTCCTTGCCGACATGGAGACGTATCTGTGGTACTGTTCCCTTGATGCTGCCAGCGGTTTCTGGGCAGTGATGATGACTCAGAGAGCTCGGAAGATCTCTGCTTTTGTTTGTGCACTGGGACACTTCAAGTGGCTTCGAATGCCGTTTGGATTAATAAACGCCCCGATGATCTATCAGCGGGTGACTAACAACGCTCTGTGGGGGTTCGTTCAACCCCGAGGAGGGTGGTCCGCCTTCGCGGAACGCGTCCGGATGGCTGAGGCCGCAGATGCAACCATCGGTGGTGCACCTACCGACACCGCTACCCATGGCCGAACTCGGTTCGAGGCGGACCGTGAAAGCTCGGATATACCTGACTCCCTCTCCGCGGTCGTGAACGATCCACGGGGTGACATGTTCGTTAGCGGCGAGGCCGATCAGTCCTCGCTAGTACCGGCTTTTGGACGAAGGTCGTTCGTTGATGATATATGTTTCGGCGGTGAGTCATTTGACTCCTGCCTCGAGACATTAGACCGATTATAGAGTCGCTTCGACGAATGCCGGATTAGTGTCAGTTTTACCATGAGTATGTTGGTACAGCCCACGGTCGATTTCTTGTCTCACGCGGTTTCACGGGAAGGGTTGCGAGCTGATGCAAAGAAGCTTAAAGCTATCGCCGAGCTCTCGTTCCCGAAGACGAAGAAAGGTGTACAAGCCTTCCGCGGCGCACTGAATTATTATAGTCGGTTTATCCAAGACTTCGCGGTCTACGATGCAGCCCTCTATCAAGTGCGCGAGGAGGACTTTGGACCCGGTGGAGACCGGTCCACCGCTAAACGAAGTTCACAGCGCTTCAAACGAAAGTTGCTGATGCACCTATTCTGAAGCACTTTGACGAAGCCAAGGAGGTCCATGTGATGCTGTTTGCCAACGAATGGGCTCTGAGCACTACGCTTATGCAAGAGCATGATCGGGTCATGCATCCAGTCCGTTTTTGTGGCCGCGTACTGAAAGACAATGAGGTGAATTACCACCCGGCCGAGGAGGAGGTGTTAGCGCTGCTACTACTACTAAAGCCATGCTACACTCGGTTGGCCGGGCGTACTATCAACGCCTATACCAGGTTTTCGACATTGGGGTGGATCAATACGACCAAGACACTCTTCGGACGGTCCACCCAGTTCGCGGTCATGCTGTCTCCGTGACACCTGGTGGTCCACCGAGTCACCGAGGATGCCAGTGCATTCGCCCAACTGCTCCACTCCACGATCACAAATTTTGTGGGGCTAGACAAGGCTTTACAACGCGTCGCACCACCCTCCAAACGGACTCCGATGGTTCGGATGGACCCGGAGCTGCTATACGCACGCCTACCAAACGACCATCGAGGATTCGTTCTGTCATTCGACGGCTCGGCCAAAACACCGAAGCTTGGAGGGTATGGAAGTTGTGCATGGGTTGTTTGGTGACTCCCTGACTGGAAGATAGCGATCCATGCGAGTGCTTATCTCGAGAGCACAACGATGAATCAAGCGGAGTACATCGGTATGAACGAGGGCTTACGCGCTGCGAAAGCCTATGGCGCAATCGACCTAGTTGTCGTTGGTGACTCGAGACTCGCAATCCAGCAATCGCTAGTAGTGATTGCATGCCTGAAGGAGTCGCTTTTGACTCAGCTGAACATTCACCGAGAGCTCGTTGCGAGGTTTCAGTCCGTCAGATATCTCCACGTCACCCGAGAGTACAACGCTTCGGCGGACTCGCTGGCAGGAGAGACGTTAGCAACAAAGGAGGCCAAGACAACATTAACCGAGGAGTCGAGAAGCAAGCTGGAACAATTAAACCGAATTCATGAGGTCATCTATGAGAGACCGAACCGAGAAGCCACACAAGTCAGTACCCTGAGGACTCTGTCCGAGGATATGGTGACTCAGCGTCGTAATTTTTTCGATTTCGCACTTAAACCGAGGTTCATAACGGCTATAACTAGGCAACAAACCCAGGCCGCCAAGAAGCGAGTGAGATTTGCGGACACCCATGATGAGGACTCTGAAGCGTTACCTATGGAACCAGAACCACCTGATCGACCAAATGACGCTACCACCGAGTCCTCTCACGTTGAAAATGGTGAAATATTCTCTGGGGCAGCCAAACGACCGCCTAGTGCCGAGGATGTCGATCCATTAGAAGTGCAAAAGGAACGACGCCGTAGAGTTGGCAGAGCTCAAGACGAGGAACTTCGCTGGGCCAACCTCAAGTTGGTGTTATAGGGCGAAAGGGCGAGTCTTTGATATAAAACTGCCCGAGAGGCCTGGAAAATGGCGGACCGATTTGTGCTGAGCGACGACGGTTTACTATATTTCTTAGGAGAGAACCGTCGGTGGGGCAAAGATCGGATGAACGAGACGATTCTCTGCCTAGTGGTACCGACAACGATGGTTCGAGAGGTGTTACAGAGCTGTCATGACTCACTGGAAGGAGATCATCAAGGTACCGTCCGAACCTTCCATAGAGTCAAAGCAGATTATTATTGGATCGGCCTATACGCAGATGTTGAGAGGCACGTGAGGTCGTGTCCAGATTGCAGCTCAAGTAAGAGCCGCTCTTAGCTACGAGGATACTCCCCGGGGAACATCCTGGCAGACCGACCACTCCAGATTGTATCAATGGAATTCGTCATCCCACTACCGAAGTCTCGGAGGGGCAACACCGCGTTGCTCCTATTTCAGTGTGCATTTACTGGATTTGACATGGCGAAGGCTATGTCGGATACCTCCGCACTCTGCGTCGCGCAAGCTTCCAAAGAGTGTGTGTACAGAAGTTTCGGAGCACCATCCTTAGTCAGACATGACCGAGATCCCCGCTTTATGAGCGACGTTTTTCAAGCCTTTGCGGAAACGATCCAGTCTCGGTAGCGGGCGACTTGGAGTTATCGGCCACAAGCGAGTGACCAACAAGAACGCTCAGTGAAGACAGTAATGCAGTCAGTACGGGTGTACGCTGAAGACCCCCTCCAGCAAGATTGGGATGAGATTGTGGGAAGGCTAGTTTTCGCGATTAATAACTCGCAAGACACCACTCGGAAAGAGACACCCTTTTATCTGGTGCATGGATGGGACGCTCAATCGACACTCAAGGCGATGGCGTCTTCCTTGAAACGAGGGTTCGGTAGGCAATCAGATGCCTTAGCATGGAGAAGGGAAGTCAACCGTCAGCAAGAAATAGCGTTGAAGATGGCCAAAGCGTATCAGGCGGTTGAAAAAGCGAGAAGGGCGAGTGAACACAATGACTCTCTGAGCAGGCAAGAAAAGGCGTATCTACCTCGACGGAGGGTTAGCGAGAGCGCGGAAGGCAATCCAGACGACGAGAAGATACGAGTACACCGGTGAGCGAGAGGCCGAAGCCTCTCTTTGAGCCGGGCGGTAGAGTGTGGCTGTGCATGGAAAGAGTCAAACCTGGTCTCACTAAGAAACTGGCACATCGTTGGCATCGACCCTTCCGAGTAAAATGGGGGGTTGAAGAATGTGCGTATGGACTGGAGCTCCCGGGTAGAAGTGGGTATAAATTCTACCCAGTGGTCCACGTGTCTCGGTTGAAGGCAGAGAAAGAATTCAGTGACCGGCCGAAGGTTCGGTTGACCCGAGAGCTCACTGACGGTGCGAGGCTTGACTTCGACGAAGCGTTGTTACCTGAAGATAGTTGGGAGCCAGACTCGCTGGCAGGAGAGTATGAAGTCGAATCCATCCTGAATAACCGAAGACCAATGGAGACGAGTACTCGGAGGTCGGTCAGAGAGTTCCCAGTGAAGTGGGTTGGCTATGACGAGCCAACATGGGAGCCAATGGTCAACCTCTCGTGCGGAGGATTACTCTATGATTATTTGCGTGAGAAACACAGTTCGCAGAGGTTCCAAATGGTCCAAGTCGCTGACGGAGACTAGGACCCTGCACGAAAAAATGGACTGCGGGTGGGGATGTACAGCCTGCCCTACAGAAGAAGCTACTGTACGATGATTTCATGATTTTAAGTTTGTATATGATGTGAACGAAATTTAGGATATGGATTTGACAAAGTGAATTGACTATGGAAATTGGCGTGGAAAGAATGATGAAACGATGTTAAATCTCTGAATTAGCGAAATGTGGTTGCTAAACAAATGGAAAATAAGTGAGATGACAGACCGAAACCTAAATCTCAGCCGTCGTTGCGAGATCAGTCAAGACGTCAAGTCTAGCCTGAGCAGGGGCAGTAGCCCCAAGCTCGGCTTGGACGTCAGCTTGGTCAGCCGCTGGGATCGGGATCCTAGCGCTTGAGGCGTCGGACGGTGAGGCAGTAGCTGCGGAGGCATCTGCGGCCGCTTGAGCTCGCGCGTCAGAAAACTCTTGGACCCACGGCGCAGTGACGTGGGACTGCCTCAAAGCTGGGTTCACCACAATGGCTGCACCAACTCCCTCCCGGGTCGAGCCTTCAGGAACAAAGAGCGGGACCGAGGGGCTGCACGGGGCAAACGTCGTGTTGAACGGATGCTCGGCTAGGCAACCCTACCCAGCGGTTTCGCCAAGGCTGCCGGGCATCCAGATCCACAACTTCGGCAGTCCAAGCCGCAGTACTCGGAGCCCAAGTGAGGGTCTCGAACGAGTACTGCAGCATCGAAGTCTCCAGCAGGATCTCCGGCGGACACTGGATCTTGCCGCTAGCATCCGGGGTACACCAGACCCAGAACCGCTTGGGAATCTGGAGCCGGAGGCGATCAGCACGCAAGTTCTGAGCTTTGTTGTAAGCCCGCCACGCTGCTTCCGTCTCCAGATACTCGGGCGTGTCGGGCCCTATCCGGTCAGAGAGCTGCTGGAGCCATTGCTCGACAGCAGCAACCGGAATCCAGTGGGCACGTTCCCAGAGGGCAAAGACGAGGTCCGAGTGCTTGGACCTCCCGACAGCTCGCCCTGTGAACTGACGCCAAAGCTTCACCACAATGGCGAGTCGCGAAGCCCGGATCGAAATCGGCTTGTCGGGCATAAAGTCATCCGCACCGAAGGTGCAAGGAGACTCTGGCAAGCGTGATCGAAGTCTCTGACATGGGTGTAGTGGGCCCTCCCAATCGGCAAAGGCTTGGATGCCAGCGATCGAGCACTCGGCGACCCAATCACTGGCAATGGGCTGGGGGATGCGAGCGATCAATATCTCGCACCAAGCCTCTTGAGTCCCCGAAGTCGTGAATGCAGGCTCCAACAGAGGGTTGGTCATGTCGGGAAGCTTCCGCGATGCCCGTACCCGAGACTGCGGGCCTTGGATTGGAGCCGGAATAGCAGTCACAGGCTCGAAAGCCATAGACCGAGTTACGGGCATCGTGGACAGGGTGGCTGTAACCACTGTCCGGGCGCGCGAAGCCGAAGCTTGCCGAGGCGTCGGAGTGGCCACCACAGGAGCTGGAGGGATTGGACCTGTGTGGGTGTTGGCCACTCGACGACGTGCTCAGCTCGACGTCACCACCGCTGCCGAAGCCGCGGTCACCACTGCCCCGACTCAGCACGGTCGGGTACGGACGCCGGGCTTGCCACCGAAGCTCGGGCGGCTGCGGGCATGTGTAAGGGTGTCGCTAAGCCCAGCACCAAAGCGTCAGGCGCAGCTTCGTTCTCGGCTACAACCATGGACCGACGCCCGGCAGTCGTCGACGCCGCGCGAGTGGGTCGACCATCACGCCGAGGCTGGGAGACCACCGGAGATGGGAACACTCCCCGGGGGCAACGGAAGCGTCGGACGCGGCTCCGTCTGCCCCGAAACCTTCATCGTCGTTGATCTCAACCGGTACCGAAGCTTCGGTACCGGGAGTAATACCCCGTGACACCACCGGCATGCTTGGAAGTGAGGCAGTTGATGCCGTCGACGACGCTGGGGATGCTGGGGTCCGAGGGATCGCGAAAACGGTGGATCCGACCCGCTTGGAATGGACGCGAACGACAACACGTCACTGTCGGCCGAGACCGCAATTCGAGAGATCGACTCCGACGGAGTCGAGGGTGAGGCGGCCGGGAGCGAGGAAGGAACACTCTGATGAGGCCCGCTGCTGCTGACCACAGCAGTGGCTGCCTGCTTCGCAGCCTTCCGAGTCTTCAAGTCCACTAAAGGCCGACCAAGCCGCTGCTTTTTCTTGGGCGTTGGTTGCGCGGACTGAAGCTTGGCGGGCGACTTGGCTGGCCTCTTACCCTTGCCGTTGTGGAGCGCTGAAGGGACGATCGGGCCTGTGTCATCTGAGTCGCCGGAGTCGACAGTCAGAGACGTCGAGGACCCTGACTTAGCAGCAGTCCCATCAAGGGACCCTGAGGAAGCCGGAGGTGCTAGCCCAGAACTCGCTGAAGACCCAGAAGTTGCTGGCTGAGGTGGGATCGCCAAGTGCAGTGCGCCCAATTCCTCCAAGAAAGTAACAAATGCAGCCGGCATTGCGGATGCAGATGTCGAGCTTGCTCCACCGGAGACAGAGCTCTGTCGGTCGCTCTGCTCCAGGTACTCTCAGAGCTGGCGAAGTTGCGCGGCATACGAAGAGATGCCGGCCTTGAATGGCTCGCGGTCATGGCGGATGACCTTGTGAGTATCCGCCAGTGACTTGTCGAGACGACGGCAGCGCTGCTCGAGGGCCGCGGCAGCTTGAGAGCTCTGTTCCAACGCAATGATGGTCTCCACAAGCTGCCGGGCAGCATCGGCATTATCAAGCCGGATGCGCCGAAGGTTCTCGAGAGCAGCGTTGCGCTCGTGCGAAGCTTGGTTGCACAAGCGCTCTGCTTTAAGTCGGATGTCAACCTCACGGCGGAGCGAAGCTTCGGAAGCGGCCAACCGCGCCTCCAGCGAAGCGACGTCATCCCGCAACTCCGTAAGCTCGTACTCCCAAGGAGCAGGCGAGCGAGGGATCGGAGCCAATGCATCGCCTACGTCCGAGAGCGACCCAGCAGCTCGAGGCGCTGGTCGAGCTCGTTGTCGGTGCGGATGGGTGACCGACGGTTCAAGTCGACCACCAATCGGGCCAGAGCCAAGAAGTGGCTCTGAGTAGACTCATGCACCTGCCGGACCGTGCGATCGGGTCCAGTGGTGACGATGTCCTCGATGTCCTCCCATCGGTCAGAGGAAAAGCGAGACGCCCCAAGGGCAACGGACGAGGCCTCGGGCGCATTAGCAACCGAACGAGCACCATCGCTAGAAGCACCTGAGCTGGAGACCGAGACCTAAGGCTGGGAATCCGCCGAGTCGGCACCAAGAGCATCCTCGGCCGCGCATCAGCGGCCGAACGAGGAGCAGCCCCACGTACCGGTCTCACGGCATCGACCGGTCGAGCCAAGGATGGCTCTGAGCCCGCACCACTAGCGTCTCCAGTGGACGCAGTGGTCGGAGAACTGGGCGCCGAAGCCACGGCGACACCGAAGGGTGGAGGACGCGACGGAGAATCTCCGCCGGCCCCGACGGAAGTTGAAGGCGGTGTCATGACGGAGACCGAAGTCTCAGGCGAAGCCGCAGGAGGAGAGTCGTCGAAACCGAGAGCGCGGAGAGTACGGGCTTGAGTCTGGGCCAGAGGACTCTGACCCCGAGCCATCAAGTTGGGAAGTGAACGGCACTGCAACGTTCGCCACTCACGAGGGTTCGCCTTGCAGTGAGGGCAGTTGAGGTGTTGGAATTCGACCGGGCACAGAAAGCTCCGGGCCGAGGTCTAACGGTGTTGAACCTTCGGGTGAAATGCCGTCGGATCTCCTGATTGGCCCGGGCGGACAAGATTGGCATTTACCGCGTTTGAGTGACAGGTACTCAGAGGGCTCAGTCGATCCTAATACAAAACCGGCTGAGTACTCTGAGTAGTCAGTATTGCGACGAGTGTTTTAAACACTCGGATTAGTGGCGGGCACACTATTAGTACTTAGCCCGAGTCGTCGGTCGCGTGATTAGCCGCAGGCTCTGTTCACACTTGATATTTGTATAGGGATATAGGATTAGATACATATGGGGTTACAGAACCCCTAATTATTAAATCAGAGCAGAATTTCCCCCCAAGGCAAAAGGGTCATGTCCGTCCACGGTAAGCCTAGCTAGCTAGCTGTGGAGCCTGGATACACTAGGCCTCTGCGGGTTACTGGCTGCCGGTGAACTCGAAGTACATTGACCGAGAGTTCATCCTGGTAAGGCCAAGAGAGAGAAGTGGCCGAGTGTTGAGGCAGAGAGAAGCCTCTGAGTGTATTTGCTGGGCGCGAGGCAGAGCCTCCCAGCGTACCTGGACTTTCGCCGAGGGTTTCCTTCGGCTCCCCTGTACAAGGTCTTGACTGACCCGGTACCCTTCCTAACTGAGGGGCCGCAGTGGGATAGCGTGACAACGCGAACCTAAGTGCATCCGAACCCTCGCTTGTGGTTCGTGGTGCACTTTTGAGGGTACACCTACCTAACCGACAGTGCACAGAGGCATCGTCCAGCCCGGTGTAAGGGACTTCAGATTTTATGCCAACAAAGCTCAACCGACCTTTCGGGGAAGGGGGAGTGTTGTTGGTAGGGCTCGTTCCTATCCGGAACGGGGACTTTCGTTGTGATCCTACACAACAGCACCTTGTACGAAAGGAAGTCGACCTTCGGCTGTGCAAATGTGCTTTTTGGGAAGCTCAATCTGATCCGGCACTCGGCGAAGCGCTTGAGAAGCCGGTCGAAGGTGTCCAGGCACTTGTTGAACGTTCGACCGCCGAAGCAGATATCGTCCACGAAGGATCGCCGCTGAACACGGGTACCCAGCTCGACGGATCCGGCGCACCAGTATTGAACAGGTCTGCTGCAGGACTATCGATGAAATCTTGCATGGGGTCAGACTCAGCTAGAGATCGGCGATCCGCGTCGAACTTAGTTAGCCGAGTCGGTTCGAACTCGGCGTAAGTCGAAAATCGTACCCGCTGATCTTCAGCTTCTATCTCAACTCGGCTGATTCTTAGAAACTGAATTATTTAATGAAGGTCAAAGACCTGCTATTAGTGTTGGTTTATCTGATTCGTCCGGCGAATGCTTCCCATCCTCCTTTCGGTTGGACATATCCCCACAGCGCGTTGTCGATCAATCGCTGGTAGATCATCGGTGCAGTCTTCAATCCGAAGGGCATACGTAGCCATTCAAAGTGACCCAGTGCACAGACAAACGCCGAGACCCGCCGAGCTCGGCGAGTCATCATTACTGCCCCAAATCCACTTGCGGCGTCCAACGAACACCATAGGTACGCATCCAACTCGGTGAGCAATTCGTCGACCAGCGGCATTGCATATTCCATCATCAGAGTAATAGCGTTCACCAATTTGTAGTCGATGCATAGGCGGTTGTCCATCCCGTTCTTCTTGAGTACAATAACGATGGGGGAAGCCCACGGACTGTTCGAGAATGCGATCAGCCCAGCTTTCAGCAGCGCCTTCAGCAGTTCGTAGAGCTTCTTGAGGTGCTTGAGAGGTACCCGCCGAGTTCGTTGTCAAATCGGCGGGTGCCCTTGTACATCAATATCGCATACAACCCCATACCCTGGTGGAGGTAGTGCATTCCCGCTGGATATCATGATCTGCTCATGCGACTGCAGCACTCCAATTATCCGAGTTGTTTGCTCAGCCGAGTGGGCCGAGCACACCACATTGTCCGCCGAGTAGTCTAATTGAGTTGGTATGCCATCAGTCAGATCCGGGAGGAACGCCAGCTCCTGAGCATAGTCTTCCAGAGCGAGCGAGTTTGGAACCCGCTCATAAACATCATCGTGCTTTCCGGGTTCGCCTTCACCTCTTTCATCGTTGTCCAGCTCGGCGGCGAGCACGTACCTGAGATGCAGGTTCTTCTCTGGGTCAACATCCAGTATGTCATCGCTCACATTAATTTCTCCCGTCAGTCGCCCCCGGTCGGGCGGATTTCCCCCTTTTCCACTCGCGACACAACAAGGTCGCCCTCTGCAAACTCAGCCGAGTTCACAGCGCTGGCTATGACTCGGCTGTTACTGTCTTCGTCCCGTGTCGGTGAAACCACTGATCCGTCCAAGCCGTCACTCGTCTCGAGGACTCGGCTGAGGGCCGCTGTCACCTCCCCCGGCTTCGACACTGCATCAGCCGAGTTCTCGCCACGTCGTGATCTGTCGTCTGCCTCAGATCGTCCACGCGTGACTGCCTCTGGGCCCGATTCGAGGTTCACCGCTTGCCCATATTTCTCGCCGTCCGCGTTGCCAGCCTTTCCAGGCAGTCGTCGTGCAATCTTGGTTGGCGGAGAATAAGCCCTGCGCTCGACCGCTGGGCGCTGTCTCGCCATCCACTAATCATAATGTTGTCGTTCATTGCGCAGCAGATACTTGTCTATGGCTGTCTCATAGGCAAGTACCTGCCAATCGCGGTACTTAGCCGAGCTTAGTCTGACAAATCCTTCCGGAAGCAATATCCATGTGGAGCCCAGTTCAACACGGGGAAGTGCGCTGGGCACCATGTCATTGACGATTTCGTGCTCTCAGTAGCACCCGCGTGACGTTTCCATGTTTATTAAGCACCACTGTGGGGATCCAATCTCTCGTGCAGCGCAACCATAACTCGTGAGTCGACTCGGCTGGTTGCCGCCTTCTTGCCCTAAACTCGGCTGGCACACGTCCTGGCAAGCAGATGGTCTCTGTCGGTCCATCTGTGATTTGGAATCCTCCTTTTGGGTCGTCAGCCGAGTTCAGAGATTTGATCAGTGGGACTACGACTTCATCGGGGAGCTTCGCCAGCGAATTATAGAGATCAAGGCGGATGCCTGCAGCGATCATGAAATCCGTGCCGAGTATTAAGTCGACTCCGGCGTGATGATCCATCACCCATACTTCAAATTCGTATGACACTTTCCAGCCGAGCGTGATCTTTACCCATGCGCGTGTAGACATCCCAACTTTGCCCTTGCCGATCCGTTACACGCCGATTTGCACATCTCCGCTAGCTTGCCGCTTCATTCGCAGCTTCCGAGCAACTGTCGCGTTGATCGCCGAGATGTTCGCTCCAGTATCTAACAAAATCTTCGTCCGTTGGTCTTTAACGGCTCCCATCACGGGCGCCCGCATACGAACTCGGCGGTCGAACTTCTGTGCCGTCCACCATCCAAGCCGCTCGCCTGGAAGCAACTTCATCGTCTTGGCCATTCCCATCGCGCCATTCCTTAGCCGAGTCGCACCAGCATTACTTATCATAGCTCGGCTCTCTTCCTTCGAGTAGTCGAGTTCACCACCAATACCATCCATTTTACTTCCATCGTTGCCATACGTCCACACTCTCTCGGGCCTTCCTGCTTTGCCGACGTACGCGAATATATAATTCGCTTCTGCTACCGGCTCAGCTGACTGTGGCAACCCGGCTTCATTCAAACCATTCAGTGTTGGCGGGCCGCCGAGTTTAAATTGCTCGGTGTGTAGAGGTCCTGGGAGGTCGTCTGGCAACTTGGATTTGTCGACATTATCGGTGACAAAGTTGGCCAGTCGTTCGTAGCGCTGGAACAATTCGCATCGACCCACATCGTGTACTTGCTGGCAAAATTTGCAGCGCTTGCGACAGAAGTGCACTGAGCGCCCCTGGCTGCCACACGCTGCACACGGTCCATACTGGGGCCGTTCGCGTGAGTCACCCCTACGTCCATAATTATCTCGGCGGTCAGTGAACCGGTTGGCTCGGCTAATGGTATCGGCTGGTTGATTAGACGAGTCCCACTGGACAGTCGAGCTCCCTTGAGGTCGAGCCGAGCTCCACTGAGTTCTGGTTGAGTTCTGTTGAGGCCTAGTCGGGTCTTCGCGAGCA
Organism: Phytophthora fragariaefolia; assembly: GCA_030267785.1. NCBI lineage: Eukaryota > Oomycota > Peronosporomycetes > Peronosporales > Peronosporaceae > Phytophthora > Phytophthora fragariaefolia. The sequence goes on along the minus strand of BSXT01000418.1, from coordinate 1,086 downwards.
TTCTTCCCACGTCTCTTCTCATCAGCGAGTCCAGCGTCAATATAATCGTGGTCTGACTCCCCTTCCGAGTCGGAGTAGGCCTCTCGGCCGTTGTCACTCTCATCGTCGTCATAGGCATGCTGACTCAACCGTCGACTCGGCTGGCACTCCATTCCGTCCACCTCTTCGTCGTCAGCGGTAGCAGCCACAGTAACTCGGCGATCACGTCCGTCGTCTCGTCAGGTTCTCCGAACATCTCGGCGGTAATCACGCCGGTGATCCCGATGATCGTCTCGGCGCTCGCTCCTTCTGCTTTGAGTTAGTCGAGTCGACTCGGGGCGCCGCTGTGACTCGACTTGGCGGCCATCTCTGCTTCGACTACTACTCAGCCGGTCGCGCTGTCGCTTCCTTTTCTCTCCGAGTATTTTCGTGTTGATGATTTTTTCAACTCGCTCAATGTCATCCGGACGCATAGGGTAAACAAGTCCATAATGTCATCATCTCCACAATTGAGTATGAAGTGCTCCATGTGGTCGGAGGCGTCTGCACCACCTTTGCCGTACTGGATCTTCGCTGTTCGGGCATATCCATTGAGCCGGATGAGGAAGTCGCATATTGGCTTGTTCTCCTTTCGCTGAGCCGAGTAGTATCGAGGGCGAGCCGACTGGTCAAACTGCGAACATTAATAATTGAGGAACGCCTCACGGAGTAAGTTCCATTTCCGCTGAGTCTTCTTGGGCAGCTGACGATACCAACTCTTCGCAGCTCGGCCGAGACACAACGAGAAGGGCTCGCACCACGAGTCCTGGGGCATTCTTGTCCCCTTCATCTCGTAGATGAAGCGCTTCAGGCTGCCGGACGGAGTTACCCAGTTCATGACAAGGAGCTACTTGCCATGAAGTACGCCCTTGTCAAGTTCCGGGTGCACCTCCTGGGCTCTAGACCCTTTGTGGTCTATACGGACCTCGCGTCCTTGCGGACAACCACGAACTCGCCGCATTTGTCGCAGCGAATGGCTCGTTGGCTGTCATTCTTCGCGGAATACAACTTCCGCGTTGAATACAAGTCGGGCAGGCTCAATGTGCTTGCCGATGCGCTGTCGCGCAG
>BSXT01000417.1:0-22610 GCA_030267785.1 Phytophthora fragariaefolia | reverse complement strand
TACCTCTCTCCACGGAATCATCTCCATAGGCTGTTCCACCCGAATGCCCTCGGATAGGTCTTGCCTGACCTTATAGTACGGCTCAAACACGACAATAGGCTGTCCCTTCGGGAACCGACTCGCAATTGCATTTTGCCTCTCAAACTCGGGCAAATTCGGGTCCACGAGTCCGTAGGCTGCGATCTCCACCAACTGGCCCGTCACATCTTCCAGCAAAAGTGACGACGACGCAATGCCGAAAAACGCGTCGTCGATAGCCACCCACCCACACAGGTACCGGCCTCGGTGGGTGGTCCCCACGACCAATTCCTGGCTGATCATGGGTTGTAATGATTTAAGAGATTTCATGTCGAGGTTAGGTTTCGCGTCCGTGTTGGACAAACTGATCTGCACTCCGTCCGGCTTCATCTGCCCCGTTGTTGGGCGCGATCAGAGCGCCATCACCAGACAACACTGCGCGCTGGCAGGATCCGATCCCGGTGCCTATCCAGGCACCGGTGCCGATGCCAATCTCGACGCTGAGCTTCTGGAGCAGAAGCCCAGCGAATGACCAAGCGAGGCGCGTGCATTGGAGGCAGCAGAGTAGCACTCGACAGCGGCAGTGGACGAGCGACACGCGGCAGCAGCGAGGACTGGCAGGCGGCACGCAGCAGCACCGAGGACTGGCTGCCGGCAAGCAGCAGCGGCAGCTATTGGAGGAGCAGTAGCCCAGGAGTTGCTGCCCCAAGGAGGTCGCTGGTAGGAACGATGTTTGTCAGGATGAACTCTAACTCTCAATCTCACTTCGCAACTTACCTTACGAGCTCAACTTGCCATAAAGTATACTTTGGCTACAAGCTTCGACGATGCCGCAGAACAACGCAGTTGACCAAGACGGCGACGTCGAGATGACGAACGCGCAACCAGTCTTCGAGTATATCAAGCCTCCGAGACTGTCTGATCTGGGGCAACCTACCCTGGTGAAGTTCATGCGCGATCGTCGGCAGTATGAAGAACGGATCTGGGAGCGATGTCTGGCGACAGGCGAAGCACACGAAAACGTGGTCGTCAGCATTAAGAGCTCCATGGAACCAAGACTCCTGGAGCACCTTGCGCACTACGAGTTCCGCTCCACTGTGGAGGCGGTGACGGAAACGCGCTTGCAGGAGGAAATCAAGCGCCGGGCTGGCAGCCTGATGAATGACCACGTCCCAGATGTGGCCAAACTCTTCGACGACAATCTGAAGATGGACATGAAGGTGCAGGACATTGGCGCCCGCATCGCGAAGTATTTCATGGACTTCGACCGCATTGTCGACGAGCATGGACTGGGTACCTGGGTGGGTCGAGGAGCTGTGACTGACGCGGCTGGGCGTCAGCGCATGAAGACCCGCTGCAAGCTGCTGATGACCAACTTGTTCCCAGCCGTGTTGCGTGTAGACATCGAGCGACTTGTTGCCGTCACGCACCAGCAGGCGAAGCATGATGATGTAGCTTTGTACGAGCTGATCGTTCGCAGGGCGAAGAGTCAGCAGCATTATCACTCCATGCAGTCCGAGCTGAAGCGGGGTGATGCCCCAAAGAGCAAGCCAGCTGGGCAAAATAAGACGGGCGGTACGCGGCAACAGCAGCCGACTGGTGCTGGCGCTCGCAATGATCGTCCGAAGGTGTCGAAGGCGGTTTCGGCACCGCCCCGGTCGGGCTGCCTTATCTGCAAGGGCGCCCACTGGGCCAAGAACTGTCCCGATGCGACGGATGCGCAGAAGCAAGAGGTCCAGCGTGAACTACTGGCGAAGAAGGCACGCCAAGAGGAGCGCGCCAAGGCTGTGCGGAGCGTGAGAGCGGGTGAAGGGCGGCGAGTGTGCATCAATGGTGTCCTCGACGTCCCGTTCTGTCCCGACACTGGTGCCGACAGTAACATCATCTCTCGAGCGCTGGTGGAAGAGCTCCGCGATGTCGGTGACGTCGTGCTGCAGCCCATGGCTCCGCCAATTAGTGTTCAGGTGGCTGGTGGTGCTAGGATGCTGTGTCGAGACTCGGCGACGCTAGACTTGCAGATCGAGACCGCAGCTGGACCGTTGCACCTCGCGAGCGTATCCTGTTTGGTCATGGACGGCAATGAGGAGGAATTCTTGCTTGGCCGCAAGACTATGCAGGACATCGGCATTGACATCGACCGATTGTTGGAGCAATTGGCAGGTGGTAACCAGGTTGGCGATGCTGATGAAGACGATGTGTCAAGTGAAACTCCGCAGTTGGCATTTACGGTGGATAATGAGGAGATCGAGCGGCACCTGACCCAGATGCTCGACGACGCGAAAGATGCAGGGTTTGACCCTGCGCTGTTGGGCAAGCTAAGGACGCTTGTGTTCGAGTTTGCCGACGTGTGGCGCATCAACATTGGCGCCGACCCTCCCGCTGATGTCGAGCCATTGAAGGTGCAGCTTTGTGCTGACGCTCAGCCCTATCGCAGCGGTACTCGCAAGTATGCCGAGCTGCAGCGCAAGTTCCTTCGCGACTTTGTGCGTGAGCTGGAGTGACATGGGCTGGTACGTCGCAACAACTCGAGTCATTGGGCGTGCCCGGCACTTCCGGTCAAGAAGCCACAGAGCAATGAGTATCGCTGCACGACCGACTATCGTCCTATCAACCGATGCACAGTGCCGTTGGCAGGAGCGACGCCGAATCTGTCGACAGCGACGCAGAGTGTCAAGGGGGCCTACGGCTTTGGTTTGTTCGACCTCTTTAAGGGCTTTTGGCAGTTGCCTTTAGACCCGGAGAGCCAGGAGCTGTTTAGTTTCGTGACTGAAGATGGCGTGTTCACGCCGACGAGAGTGCCGCAGGGTGCCAGCGACTCGGCCATGCACTTCCAGCTTCAAATGCAAGAGTGCTTTCGTGACATGCTGTACCGCAACCTACTGGTATGGATTGACGACTTGCTTCTGTTCGCGGGGAGCGCCGAGGAGTACATTGGCAAGCTGCGCGAGTTCTTTATCGTGTTACGCGCCCGGCGCCTCAAGTTGAACGCGAAGAAGTGTGTTCTTTTCGAGAAGAAGGTGGTGTGGTGCGGAAAGGTGATTGACGGCACTGGTATTCAGCATTCACAGGAGCGATTGCAGGCGCTGACCAGCATGCATTTGCCGCCTACTGCGGCCGCGTTACAGCAGTTCCTATGTGCAGCGAATTGGCTGCGGGATTCCATGGTGGATTATGCGCGTGTGGTGGCCCCGCTTCAGGCGAAGCTTGAACTTGTGATGGCGCGCCGTGGTAGGCGTAAGTCTCAGCTCACCGGCGTGGGGCTCAACTGGCCGCAGGAGGACAAGGACGCATTCGCGGCCGTTGTGGAGCTACTGACCACTTCAGCGAAGCAGTACTTTGCGGATGCTGAGGCAACGGTGTGCATGTTCAGTGACGCGTCGCTCACGGGCTGGTCCGCCGTGTTGAGCCAAGTGCATGAGTGGGTTGATGGCCTTCCAGTTGCAGAGCAGGCTCATGAACTGCTTGTCTGTCGAGGAGGCTTCTTCACGGGTTCGCAGACGAACTGGTCCATCGTTGAAAAGGAAGCCTATCCGGTGGTACGCGCTTGTAGCGATCTGGCTTACCTACTCGAGCGGGAGAAGGGAGTCCACATCTTCTGTGACCATGCAAATCTAATCCACATCTTCGCCCCGGACAAGACGATCAAACCGCACTTGCGCGGTAAGCTGCAGCGTTGGGCACTACCAATGGTGGCTGTACGTTACACTATTGAGCACATCAAGGGCGAGAGCAATGTGTGGGCCGATCTTGTCTCGCGATGGGGCCAGAGTGGGGCCCATGCATCGGACTCTGAGTTGGCCGTGAAGCGGGCAGCTAGTGGCGATGAAGGGGATGAAGACCGCGAGCCAGAGAGCGGTGCCCAGTTGGTGGAGTCATCGGCCGGGTTGTTCACGCGAATCGACCTGTCCGACGCATACATGCAGGTGCCAATGACACCAGAGTCGACGGAGTACTGGACGCCGGTGAAGCGCGTGACGACCCGCGGCATGAACACGGTGTCGACACTGCGACCTTTGCAGGATGCGAATTTCACCTGGCCAACTCTCGAGGCCATAGGCACCCAGCAGCGGCTAGAGCAGGCAAATGCTCCGTGTGCTGCTGATGAAGATGGATTCATTCGGGTCGAGGGCAAGCTGTGGATTCCTCGGCAGTCCCGAGAGTTGCTGCAGCGGCTTTTGATTGTGGCACATTGCGGGCCCCAGGGCCATCGTGGTAGCGATGTCATGATCGCTGCTCTTGCGGAGCGGTTTTCGATCATCAACCTGAAGCCGCTCGTTGCTCGTTTCCTACGGGACTGTCTGCTTTGTAAGCATGTGAAAGGGGGCAAGATCGTCATGCGTCCGTGGGGCCCTACCTCTACTGCTACGAAGCGCAATGAGTGCGTGCATCTCGACTACTTGTATCTCGGTGACTCCTATGGAAAATGCCAGTATGTCTTGGTGCTCAAGGACGAGCTCACGCACTACTGCGAGCTCGTGGCCGCCGACTCGCCGACCAGCGCCACTGCTGTTGAGGCAGTGCTGGATTGGCACAAGCGCTTTGGCCTGCCTGAAATGTGGGTCTCCGACAATGGATCTCATTTTAAGGCAGCAGTGATGGCTGAGCTAGTGCAGCGCTTGGGGGCTACGCACAAGTTTGTCCCGGTCTATACACCGTGGATCAATGGCACTGTCGAAAGGGTCAATCGTGACATTTTACAGGTGTTACGCGTGCTGCTGCTCGAGCTCAACCTAGATGCCCGCAACTGGGCCTACCTGCTACCAGTGGTTCAAGGGAACCTCAATCACTCTCCCGTGACATCGCTTGGTGGGCGTGCCCCCGTTGAACTATTCACGGGCCTGCCGGCACCGTCGCTACTTGACACGGTGGTCGTACCTGTTGGAGACCGCTCTCGCTTGCGGACGGTTGACTTGTCGGCTGTAGCACCACAGTTGGCGTCGAGCCTATGAGGTCGGGCGTGGGAACGGCCAAGGTTGTGACTTCGCCGAAGGCGACTACGTGCTATGGTCACGCGTTGACACCCGGCTGCGGGGCGCAAAGCTCCAAGTCCGTTGGGTTGGTCCCTTCCGCGTGGTCCGTGCACTCTCGCACTCGTTCATGGTAACCCATCTGATCACGGGTGACGAGTACGAGGTGCACGGCCCACGCCTGAAGCATTACTGCGACGCCGAGTTGGGAACCACGGCCGAGATACGCACGCACGTGGCCACGCAGGGCATTGTGTTGGGTGTGCGCGCCATTGTTGACCATCGCTACGACCCCGCTGCTCAAGAGTGGCAGCTATTGGTGGCCTGGCGTGGTCTCGAGGAAGGAGAGAACTCGTGGGAGCCTTTTACGGCTATGCACCACGATGTTCCGACTCTCGTTGCTCAGTACGTGGAGTCAGCGGGGGTTTCCGACCTTGCAGCTTTGCTGTAGCTACCTGGTGGTGCAACTTCAACGTCAACCAGGTCAGGTTCACTAGTCGCGACGCGATTGGACAGGGCATTTCGGTGTGGCGCACTTTCCAGAATTTTCCAGTTTTCAAGTTTCCAGTTTTCAGATTCCACTTTCATTTTTCAAGTTTCAAGTTTTCATCGAGCGGTGTTCAACTTAGGGGGCTGTGTTGGGCGCGGTCAGAGCGCCATCACCAGACAACACTGCGCGCTGGCAGGATCCGATCCCGGTGCCTATCCAGGCACCGGTGCCGATGCCAATCTCGACGCTGAGCTTCTGGAGCAGAAGCCCAGCGAATGACCAAGCGAGGCGCGTGCATTGGAGGCAGCAGAGTAGCACTCGACAGCGGCAGTGGACGAGCGACACGCGGCAGCAGCGAGGACTGGCAGGCGGCACGCAGCAGCACCGAGGTCTGGCTGCCGGCAAGCAGCAGCGGCAGCTATTGGAGGAGCGGTAGCCCAGGAGTTGCTGCCCCAAGGAGGTCGCTGGTAGGAACGATGTTTGTCAGGATGAACTCTAACTCTCAATCTTACTTCGCAACTTACCTTACGAGCTCAACTTGCCGTACCCGTTCTTCGCTCCTCGGCGAAGATGCCCCCGGGCCGCACGAACCTCGCACGGGCCTCTAGGAAGCGCTGGACGAGCCCCTCGCGGGTGCGACTCTTTGCCGCGCACTGCTGGAAGTCGCCCAGCTGGTCCATGGCGCCCTGTAGCAGCCCAGTCTGCTCCTCCTTGGGCAGCGAGGCCAGGAACTGCATCATCTTGGACGGGTCGAAGCCCGTCGGCAGCGGTAGCGCCATGCTCTTCTTCCCCACTGTTCTTTTATTCTTTGAAATAAAAGTATCTTTCTAGGCCAAGATGCTCTCGGCGGCGCGCACGGAGGTAGGCCTGAAAACGTTTGCGAGACTGACAACGAACAGGAAACGTTTCCCGCAGTTTCAGTTTAGGCAGAGACTATTGCCACAACATGCAACAGCGATTTGCAGCGGTGTTGTGGTGAGTAGTGTGGAGCTCACAACAGTCACCACAAGACGACACAAGATTGGATGCACAATATGCACAATAACCACAAGACAGCAATAGCTTTGTACTCACGCATCGGACTCCTCTGCGTGGCTTTTCTGAATTCCAAATGTGGAAACGCCTTTGAATAAGATTGACCCACTCCTTATACTTCATATCTTTGGTTCGGTTTCCTGTTGATTATTTTATCCAAATCCTGGTGGTTTTTAAAATCAACTACCTCCGGAGGTGGTTGATTTTAAAAATCAAAATGATGATTTATAACTTCAAGGAGACCCCTCCTGTTCCCTCCTGCTATCTCCACGGCCCATATCATCTAGCTCCAAGAGGAAGAGTTCATTGGTCGCTGTCAGATCCTCGCTGAGCAGTGCATCGTCTTCTTCGTTGATAATGGCTATTGCGGTGACGTCGATAATGCCTCGAATGAGGCGCTGTCTTTTGCTTAGACACGGCATGATAAGCGGGAGAGACGCGGAGATGAGGTGAGGGGGCGTGGGGCAGACTGGTGCTGCGTTCTGGGAGAAGTCTTCCCTTCTGAAACAGAGATCGAAAAGTGAGTACCCCCTGTTTGTTATGTTGATCTTCAGGCAGAGATTTGTTGATCATTCGGACCATCTGCTGTTGTTTTTTTTGTGTCCATTTCTTAGGTTCGACCCCCTCCCATTATTTTCGTTTACACGAGCTGGGCGATTTAAGGGTGATTGGACTCCGTCGATTCAACCAACCGATCGCGGAAATTTTGAATGAAGCACGCAATACTGGATTATGGAAATTCCTCGTGGTCCACCGTAAGGATGCAAGGTGCGTCACCTGGCATCCTCCGGTGGCAGCTCCGGCGGTCGGTCGTGTATTGTTACTCGCGCTTTTCAACATCTTTAAGTCCCCCCCCACGCTGCCGCTAGTCGAGTCAATGGTGCCACGCGCAGTGCGATCACTTGGCACGCACCTGGAAGATGAAGCAGGTATTCGGATCCACGATCGCCATGCCAGCTTCATCTTTCGGCTGGACGAAGGCCATCGCCTTGCACAAGCTGATGTTCTCGTACCACATAATGTACAAGACGACAATCGTTGGCAAACTGAAGATTCCTTTCCTCGTACCACATAATGTACAAGACGACAATCGTTGGCAAACTGAAGATTCCTTTCATGCTCTGCGAGACACTTATACAGCATCATTTTATAACGTTACTGTTGTAATCCCCTGCACGCCGGGGTTGGTGACACAGCGCTGATAGCGTGTCCAAAGTCCATCTGGCCGTCGGTGACAACTCTCGCCACCGCGCCGGTGTGTGCCCGTCTGGAAACGATCTATTTTATTTACCGTCCAAATCTGCTCAATCCGTCCGTCAACTACTATAGTCCCCCTACACTCCGGCACCGTACGGGCTGGGTGGTAATCGTCAGCCGACGCTCACTTGGCCACGTGGGTGTACGCCTCGGGCGCCTACCCTCACGTGCGGCTTGCAGCAAACTCGGACAGCTCGGCTGTCCTGTGCCAGCTCAATCCAACCTCTCCACCCGCGTTACGTCGCGCAGTCGAGCCTACAGTCGTCCGTCCGTCCAGTCCGTTCATCCAATCCGTCCGTCCAATCCGCCCCCATTCGATTGCGGTGCACGTCACTACGTGCCGCCCGCGTTCGTCGTGGTCGGCTCCGTATTTCTAGTTCCAGTTCGCGTACTACGCCGCGAAGCGCCTGCCGTCTCGCTCAGTGCGAATCAACTCCCGTATCGCTCGGTGCAGCACGCGGCAAATTTGCTTATGTCGGGCTCGGCTTGCCAGCCGCCTCCTCGACCCGCTGTTTACTCGACATCTTTGGCACGCACTTCGGCAGCTGTTTGAAGTACTTCAACGTCCACCTCCTCGCTCCGCCGATCTTTGCCCGTTTGCTCGCACTTGGCTTCTGTCCACCCATATAGTCCTGCGTTCTGCCCGGCAGCACGGCCTGTCACGGCCCCCTGTTATACGCCTTCCCCAAATGTGGGGTCTTCCACGACCTTACCGCCCTGCAATAGCTGGTTGTACTCTCCGGCTGAGACCCAGTGATGCCCTTCAGTCCCAGCGGACTTATGCGCATTGGTGTCACTGTCGCTTCGTCGCCTAGCATCCCTACCATCTCGGCCCTTCTCAAGCGGCCGGAGTTCGTACTCCAGGACGTATTGACCGGCCTGGTTTCGTCGTCGTCTTCGTGTCTCCACCAACCGCCCACTCGTGTCGTTCTCCGCTCTCTCGCTTCCCATTACGCATCGATTTCGTTTTGGAGCGCTTCCCGCCGCGTTCGTATATTGAGTTGCCGTCGTTGTGCACACAGCCGCCCCTATCGTCGCGCCACCCCAAACTTCATCGTGGTCTTCGTCATCCCGTTGCGTCCTCACATCCTCTGCAGCCTGTTGCAACAGGTGTGCTGGGTGATGAAAGCTCAGTAAGAAAGACACATGGGCTATGATTACTTCGGGCCGTCCAGTTTTATCCTCTCGTTGAACCACAAAATTCGCGTAACCCGCCGACTCAATTATTCGCATCAGGCCCATCCACGGATGTACGAACTTAGTGGCTTTAGGACCGCGCGGCGGGTGATACACCCGGACGCGATCTCCCACTTTGAATTCCCGTTTTGCGTCGCACCTTCCTATTATAATAACAAGCTTGCCGCGTCTGTTCTCTGGCTCGTGCCTTCTCAGCACATGCGTGACTCCGGTGCATTGCCGCCAACAGCCGCCTATGATACTGCATCAACTCTCCAACCTCTGACAACTCCGTCTGCCGTAACAGTTCGTTGGGCGCCCTGATCCGGCGCCCCATCATCAACACATTCGGCTTCAGTGCTACTGTAGAATGCCGCGCCGAGTTGTAGGCGTACACGGCGAACTTGACCGGCAAATTCCAATCATCTTGCACGTTGTTCGACATGAACATCGCTACACAATCCTTCCACGACCAGTGACATCGCTTGACCAGTCCGATTATCTGAGGCCTATAGGGGACAGGATTAATCTGGCTTGCTTGTAGCAGGATAACCAGCTGCTCAATAACCTTGCCCACCAGTTCCGGCGCTCCTCAGTCAACAGCCCCGAAATGCTCGACACTTAAGCACTACGTCCTCCATCAGGAACGTTGCGACGTTCTCCGCCGTGTGCTGCGTCACACATTTTGCGACCGCATACCTCGTAGCGTATTCTAACGTTGCGATCACATCCCGCTCTCCTCCATTCGCTACCGAAAAGGGACCAGCCACGTCCAATGTCCATCGGTCGCCCACGTCGCCGCCTCGTATGCTGCGCAGCGGTGGTATCACTTCGCGCGGACGCGCCTTCCGACTTCCACACTCCTGGCATCCTCGTGCCCACATATTCACTTCTCTCAGCAAACATAGCCACCAGTACAGCTGGGCCACTCGCCCCCACGTGTGGGGTCCGCGAAGGTGCCCCGTCCACCCCGTACAATGCATTTCTTTGAAAACTACCACCCACAGAGCTGGCGGTAGCACTACCCGTTTGCCGTGCTGAGTGTCGATCGTCGCCAACCCATATATCCGCTCGACTTTCATGCCATTATACACGCCAGCTTGGAGCAGCTTCTGTACTTGCTTACTACGCATCTGTGCTTCCACTATCTCATCATCTGTCACCTGCAACGTCTGTTCTGTGGCGCTGTGTGTTCATCATCATTCAAACTCTCATCGCTCGGCATTACTGTTACACGCTGAGCCGCCTTACGGTTCGTAGTCTCTATAGTCGTCACATCCACTATTTCTTTTGTCCGTTTGGATATTCGTTTTCGTGGTGGTGGCGCAGCCGCTGTTGGCGTTGTCGTCGACCTTGGTGATGATTTCATGTTTTCTCGAGCAACCTCCATCTCCATCCGCTTCTTAGGTGCTCTAGTCAATGGCCGATTGGTCGACTGTAGCGTACCGCCCGTCTCTTTTGGCCGTTCCACTCTCGTTCCAGCGGGCGCTGCAGTGTCGGTTCCGACCATCTCGTTGCTGAGGTGGATTTCGAGTCTTCGTCAATTGCTCATTATTACTCTGCTCTCCGGTGTCTCCGACCGTCTGGACTCGTGTCGCCACTGTCGTTAGGGGTTCCGACGACCGTCCCCGACTAACCACTGCCCTCACTGCGGCCGGTGCTCGGGACAGAGCGTCGGCCACCACGATGGCGGTGCCGGGCCTGTACTCAATTTCGAACTTGTACTCCTGTAGGGTAAGCGACCACCTGTGTAGTCGGCCAGCCAGATTCAGCAGAACCGTCATAGGAGCTCATCGTAGCCATTATTGAGCCGAACGGCTCGATAAACTTTCTGTAATAGCCTACCAGATGGACGAATCGTTTCACTTTCGTTGCATCCCGTGGTCGTGGGAATTCATGCACAGCTGTCACCAACCGCTGTAGGGGTCGCACGCCGTCTAGAATCGTCGCCAGTTCTACCACGTGCCGTTCCACGCCATCGTGGGTGAATACAACGATATCGTCTTGATACACTAAACAGGTCAGCCATGTTAATCCCCGAAGTACGCTATTCATCATCCGTTGGAACGTCGGGAGAGCGTTCATTAACGCGAATGGCACACGTGTAAATCTATAGAGACCCTGTTTCGTAGTGGAAGCCGTCTTGTCGTGATCACCTAGTGCCATGATGTTCTGCCAGTAGCCCGACCTCAGATCCAATGTCTTGAACAGTCGGGCGTCGCCCAACGCCTCCAATGTCTCGTCAATGCGGGGCAATGGGTACACGTCCTTCTTCGTGACCTCGTTGAAAGCGCGGTAGTCGATGCAGAACCGCACCTCGCCATCTTTCTTCCTTACCATAACCACGGGGAAGCCCCAGCCCCCATTACCATCTTCAATTACACCGGCCTTCAGCATCTTATCTACGTTCTCCTCAATTATAGCATCTTCCGTTTGAGTATACCGCCGCCGTTTCATCATGATCGGGGCAGCGACGCCAGTATCAATGTGGTGCTGCACATCTAGGGCGGTGGATGGTGGGCAGTCGCCTTTGTCCTTCGTCAACCCTCGGTATGCTCGTAACAATCGCAAAATCAGGATCCGCGTGCCCGACTCATCTTCACCTATGCGCACCTCGTCTTCGTTATCAAGTGGCGTGTCGGCATCACCCAATTCACCTAACCATCCCTCCAGCTTCGCGTGGTCAATGATCCCGCTCATCGTAAGTACTTTCATCTCCTTTTCAATCGGGATCCAAACACCTAACTCCTTTTTATTGGGTAGCTTCCGTTTCCCACCTTTCACATTAATAGCGGGGATACAGATCCTTCTGGTCCGGCTGGTCGTCACTGTAGTGACGAGCATCGCAGATCCACACGTCACCGTGGGCACAAATACCCCTTCCTCACCATCTGGAGTCGCCACAGCAACCGCTATTGGAGTGACTGCGCTATGCGCTAGCCTAGCCCATCTCGCCAGCCGAACCACAGCTACTTTAGCGCATTTGCTACCGTCGTCCGTCCTGAAAGGGATAATGATATGTTGCTGACGTTCGCAGTAGCGCACCCCGTTTTTTTTTTCAAGTCAATTACGGCCTTGTGACGCTGCAAAAAACAACTTCTAGTAGAAATTCGGCGGTGCATCCATCAATAATACAGGCTTCTATCTTCACCCATTGGCCGAATATGTTCCGCATATGAAACGTCCAGACACCGATAACGTTCAACATAAAGCCCCCGTTTCCTTCCAACACATCAACTGGGGTGGCCCCTCGCACTCCTTCGCCGCAGAGCATCCAGTCCGTGCCGGCATCGGAGTACCGGGCACTACATGTACTATCCATCTTTACTGGCTAGAGTTCCCCTTCCACTTCCGTAGGCTGCCTGTCCTCGGCCACCACACCAACTGCCGCGTTCGTACTCGTCTCTGCCGAGTCCACTACGGTGCCTCGCCGCTACACTAACCGCACTTTGGTACTCGTGCCTCCTCCGCTCGCGCCTTTCCGTTCATGTGCAGCGCGCGTTTCTTCGCCCTGCTGTTCTCGTCGCACTCGCCGCTCCTGTTCCAATACTTCACCTGCCTTGCTTACCTCGCAGATGACACGAGTGGCTGGTCGTGCCCGCTTTGTCGTCTTCTTCGCCCGCTTCGGGACCGTTCTCAGTGTGGCGGGGTCAGCCCTCTCGGCCGGTCAACGACGATCACCATTCTCATCGAAGTCCGGGCTTGATGCTACGCCGCCCGGAGCACCGGTCGCACCATCGCCGCCAGTAACCGCAAGCTCCCCACCATCTTCCGTTTTGCACTATTGGGCGCTGACTGAGAGGTCGCCTTCCCCAGCTTTGCGTTCATCCTCCACGGTGGCGGGGTCGTCGCCTTCCCCAGCACCTCGTTCCTCGTCGACGGATGGCGGCCACACATATCGCAGTGCTGCCATGGTGGGGCGCACCGTGGCTACGTAACACTGCGCTCGCCTCTCGTCCCGCCCATTCCGTTCCTCGCCCAGCCTGATATTGACCGCTATCTTAGTCGCCACCATGTCTTCCTCGCTCGCTGCACTATTGCCAGACAGCGACTCCATTCGTCTCTCGATGGTTCCATTTGCCACGTGAACCGCCTGCATCGGCTCGCACCCGTCGGCTGTTTCTTCTTGGGAAATCCACTGTTTGCCGAGCGTAGAGATCCTCCCACTACGACCGGTCTTCGTTTCCCGCCACCTTTCCAGGGCTAATTTCTCGTGATATCAGATATGCGTCGTTTCGGGCTTTTGCGTCGGAGTCGGGGCACTCTCTCGCGAAGTGTCCCGTTGACCCGCAAGCGTAGCACCTCCAGTCCGAGATAAATGTCCAACTCGTCTTCGAGTTCTCAGTCCCTGACGATACCCCCGCCTTTGCTACTCGTACTGTCGCCCGGACCCTAGCGTTCATCGCCTTCTGCTTCTTCGCCGGTGGCGAGTGAGCTACCGTATCGGTTGCTGAGTTGTCGCTGTCGTCCGCTTCCGCCTGTACCACCCGAACTTTGGCTTTCTTCTCGCCTCTGCCGATTCCATACTTATTGCTGGTGCGCTTGCCCTGCGGCAGCTTTACTGGCTTATGTTTCTTGGTCGGCTGCCAATATCGGCCGTCCCAGAACCTTCCTTCGGGGACGTCCCACGTACCCGTATACTTATTATATACTCCTTGAGGGTTGGTGAAGAAGGCCAATTCGGTATTGTCAACACCCATCTGTGCTGCCAGCGCCTCAGACATCGACCCAGCGCCTATGCCAACGCCTGGGACGATCGCCACGCTGCCCGTGGTACCGCTCATTGGTACTGTGAACGCATTCGGTGCTGTCGCCCAAGCCTGTCCTATATTCAGCATCCCTCGCGCTACGTTGTCAATGGGGTCGTCGATAGCTGTTGCCTTGTCTACTGCCTGCTCCAGCGTAGTAGGTGCGGGGTCCTGCTTTACGAGCATGCGGGTCGTCTTGACCAAATTACGATAAACCTGGTTCAGCAATGTTCGCTCCCTAACACGAATTTACCCAGTCAAGTCACGAAGCCCCGCAGCAAAGTCTGCAAACGTCTCTCCAGGGTACATCGTCCGTTGGTACACTCGTCACTCGGCCATTGCCTGGTCAGGGAGCTCACCATATCGTCCCATCAGTACCGATTCTAGGCGCGTCCAGGTCTTTTCCGGGTCGGGGAGTTCTTGGTCCATTTGAACCCACCAAATGGCCGCATTATCCTGCAGCTTGTTACCCACGATGAAGTACAACTCCTTGTCCGTCCATTCACCTCGGCCGGATACACGGGCTCCTTCCACGGCTAAGTCAACTTTCGCTATCCATGTGGATACTGATACTGTCGGGGAGGGTTTGTAGGGTGCGAGCTCCAAATCCTTCGCATTCTTGCGCCGGTGTCGCCATACAGGTACCGAAAACCGCCGTCGACGTCTTCGGCCATGCCGCTGCCGCCCGTCGCTGCCGTCACTGTCGCCTTCATTACTGCTGTCACTGCTACTGTCACCGCTGCTGTCGCCGGGGGGGTGACGGTTGTGACGGGGCCTGGCGCCTCGACGCACGGACTGCCTGCCGTCTCGTAGGCTCCAGCGTTCTTGCCGTGGTCGTTTCGCTGGTTACTCGCGTAATCGGATCAATCGTTATACCACAGGCCCATGTATGACCACCATGAAACGTGTCTGTTGTAATCCCCTGCACGTCGGGGTTGGTCGACACAGCGCTGATAGCGTGTCCAAAGTCCGTCTAGCCGTTGGTGACAACTCTCGCCACCGCGCCGGTGTGTGCCCGTCTGGTAGCACGATCTATTTTATTTACCGTCCAAATCTGCTCAATCCGTCCGTCAACTACTATAGTCCTCCTACACTCCGGCACCGTACGGGCTGGGTGGTAATCGTCAGCCGACGCTCACTTGGCCACGTGGGTGTACGCCTCGGGCGCCTACCCTCACGTGCGGCTTGCAGCAAACTCGGACAGCTCGGCTGTCCTGTGCCAGCTCAATCCAACCTCTCCACCCGCGTTACGTCACGCTGTCGAGCCTACAGTCGTCCGTCCGTCCAGTCCGTTCATCCAATCCGTCCGTCCAATCCGCCCCCATTCGATTGCGGTGCACGTCACTACATGCTACCCGCGTTCGTCGTGGTCGGCTCCGTATTTCCAGTTCCAGTTCCCGTACTACGCCGCGAAGCGCCTGCCGTCTCGCTCAGTGCGAATCAACTCCCGTATCGCTCGGTGCAGCACGCGGCAAATTTGCTTATGTCGGGCTCGGCTTGCCAGCCGCCTCCTCGACCCGCTGTTTACTCGACATCTTTGGCACACACTTCGACAGCTGCCTGAAGTACTTCAACGTCCACCTCTTCGCTCCGCCGATCTTCGCCGTTTGCTCGCACTTGGCTTCTGTCCGCTCATATAGTCCTGCGTTCTGCTCGGCAGCACGGCCTGTCAATGCCCTTCAGTTAAAAATTGTTTAGCACGCTCGTGAGCTGCGGCGATCGACTTGTGTAGCAATTCCATGCGACAAATAATCTGGTGTTGAACTAGTAAAACTCATCCGGAAAAGACGCTGGGGCTCTAGCACCTGAACAGAATGGCAACTGTATTTTGGAAGCGAAAAATAGTGTGTGTTGAATCAGGGCTCAGTAAAAACATTGCATATTTGTCGGGGGGGCATCCGTAGTTGGGTTACGTCCTATAATTGCCTGTATCAGACAAATATTGAGTTCTCCATATGTTTTATAAACTATACATAATGGCACCGTCGACGTCGGCTTGGGTATGTTCGAAAGCGAGAACTTGATCTTGCACGATTAGCCATGAAGGTAAGCTGCTGTAAAAGCGACGTTGTTGTTCTTTTCAGCTAAAACAAATGCGCTGTCTACGTCGAATATGGAAAAATCCCATGCGTCTCAGCAAGCGACCCATACTTCGTGGTGGAATTTTATGTTCTGTCTCCATAATTTTTGCAACGTGGTTTGAAATGGTCTGAACTGTGATAGGTAAGGTGGCCTCGTTCTCTGGCATAACAAACATTGATAGCTGCATCGTATAAATCCTTAGAGGTTGTGATATATAACTGTTACGAAACATGCATGTGCAGGTCAACTGCAACTTCAAACATACCTCGTTGAATTTCGTTCCGGGGTTCTTGTTCCAGACTGCTATGACTCGAGCAACTGTAGCCAATCCCACACCAAGACATGCAGCAACCCGTTTCTGGGTCTGCACACCATCAGATCTGCCTGCTTGCTCTTCTTTTGTGAAATATTCATGAGCTCTCACGATTAACACCCTCTCTTCGGGGGTGGGGGTGAGCGGGTTACCTCGAGCCATTTTTTTCTGCTAAAACGTAGCTGCGGGCACCTTTGAAAAGCTTAACGGACAATGGATAAGCTATTTTAGAGATATATGTTGCTTTCATTCTGATCGCACAACAACTCGAGGTACTGTATATATTTCAGGTGCATGGCTACAATTTTAGTTTTGGGTTGTATCAACTTGCGTGGCCGGGACAATATCAAAAGCGAATAAATAAGTGTGGGCCTGCTTTTCGATGAGCGCGTAGAGCAGCAACCGATACGCAAGGCACCAAGTGTCCACAATGAGCTGGCCGCGATATTTGAGTCGTTATCGTGCGTTGACCCAGTCGTAGGCAAAGTGACCTGCGATGATGACGTTGTACTTCGGTAGGCCGTTACCTTTCATTTTTTGTGTGCCAACACCAACTTTCTGCACAAACTGTGAGTAATGTTTTTCATGAGATGGAGCTAGAATGCGAGGAGGGGGTGACAATTAACACCGAGATTACAGTATGTAAGCAACACGAAATCCAAAATCATATGTAGATAAGTTATTAATAGCCGTTCGCCGCCGCTCCGCGGCGATGGGTATAGGTTAGTTCTCAACCCGTTCCGCTCGCTGTACCAGCTCGCACCATTACTGGGTAACCCACCTCCGCTTCGTTCCGGTGGGCTTTTGTTGGTTTAATATGGTATATGTTAATCGGGTGTGGCGCCTCGCTTCGCTCGACGGGGTGGTAGGTCGGTCGGTTTCAATGCAAATGAGGTATGTATTATCAAACGATACATAAATGCAAAATGGGAGATGCTCTGCTGTCTTACACATTGTCTAAAATTTGCCGTTACCCGATGTTCGCAGTGTACACTCCGTCGCTTTCTTCCAACTCTGGGTACTGGATTACTGCGTTGATCTCGAATGGCGCCGTAACTCGGAGATGGCCACTTACAATTGACAACGAGAAATGCAGGGCGACGCCAGATACAATCCCAGGTTGTGCATCGTTTGTTCTTGCACTTTCTTAATGGTCATAGCGAACGCCGTCTGGACGAGGAACTGCTTGCGCCGTAACTGGAACGGAAAGCTGGCATCGTTGCCGTCGCTTTTGAAAACAATTATTGGAATCAGCACGTCCTGTCCGCGGCGCTCCCCGGTCTTGATCTTGGTGTGGATGATATTGGGCTTGAGCTCCACCACCCGAAGTCGCGTACCGTTACAATATCCAAGGCCCGGATTCAAGCTTCGCATGGGCTTGGTCGGCGCTTCCTTCTTGAGCATCAGCTCGTGAGGTGGAAAACCGTTATTGTAAACACAAATCAGAATTTTCGGGCTCGAAGAAGTTCCAAATGTCACCATCTTGAACCTTGTTGATTGACCGGAATTCGTGCGCATCACCGTCAAGTCTCGCAGCAACTGCGTCATTGATACGATGCACCATTATTTTGTCGTCGTCAAGATGGTACGATTTGCAAAGTACTCATCGGTTAAAACCACTGGGGATTGCGCCGGGGGGCAATCACCTCGACTTCTTCTTCTGGTGGGTCATCAATCAGCATACTGCGTGGGGGTTTCATATAGTCGCGACCGAGCTGCAGGTTCACGTCGTGCCTTCCTTCTACTTGCGACAGAAACCCAGAGAAGCCTTCAAGCTCTGCAGCGGTTTCCGCGCTTTGAGCTGAGATGTACGCGGTGGAAGTGCGACCGCAGATGATATGACTTCAGACATGCGTCTATCGTTTCCGTCGGTGTTCATCTCACCATGGCCGGAAGGATTTGGTGAACATCACCCGGCAGAACCACTGTTTTCCCGGCAAACGGGTCTTTGTCGTTGTTCGGGCGTTGCGCAAGGAACAGTCCACAGCTTCGAAGGCGTGGAGGTGCGTCATCGGCGCTTCGACCCAGGTAATCACACCGGTCTCTAGAAGCAACTTCTTCAACTTGGATTGTTTGTGAATCCACCGACTATTCGTCCAGTTTGAGTGCTATCTTGAAAGTCGAATGCGCTGTTCGTCCACCCATCAGCAGTAAAGCAGCAACCCCACTCGATGCGACAGTAATAGCGATCTTCCCCGAAAATTGCACGCATACAAAAATGTGCTTCAAGAGAGTGGATTTCCCAGTGCCACCCGGTCCGTCGACGAAGAACAAATGAACCCATTGTGTACTGCACCCAGAATCAACAAATCGTATATCGCCCGTTGACTTTCCTTGAGCTCATCCGTGTGGCCGTTCATGCCTTGCACTATGGAATGGTCGTACCCCTCGCGTTCTCTGCGGATCACGTTGGTTTCCAGTAGCGAGTTGAAAACCAATATGGGGTAGTCACTTAGCTACGGTAGATCAAACCCGGCAACGGCCTAACCACTTATTTGCAGCAGATCGTTCTGCCTCTATAGCGTGTGACATGCCATCCTTAGTCTGGGCTTCAAGGGTACGGTACTTGTACGCGAAATCCTTCGCCAACTCATCATAAAACTGATTTCATAGTCCTCAAACATCAGACATTTGTGAGTACACCAAAAGTGTGACAAATATCTGTCGCAGCTGGTATGACATCCTGAAAGCAGATGCCTCCGACCTGGAAGCAATTCACACCTGGTCATTCTCCTGAAACTCGGAATGCATGGCGACCGCTTGGAAAGTCGGATGAACAACACCGTCCACGGTTTTCAAATTATCAAAGGTGGTCGACCCTTTGCGATAACAGAACAGCAAAGGCAGATAAAAGCGCTTCCGATCCATAAGAGATACGTGAATCAGAGACCCAGCTGCCGCTAGGTACTTTTTGCGTCGAACCCAAACGTTAGCTTTGGCATCCCATGAGAACTATTTCGGGACTTCTTGGTACAACAAGGTCTTGGCGATCTCGTCCTCGGATTCGGTGCTCGTACACAACTCAAATCAATTTGTCAACATAGTAGAACCTGCGCGACCGAGCACTCTGTCCGGGTCATCAGTTTGTTGGAACACCACCATTTGACCACCTCCAAATGCACCGTCATTGTCGTGACCGCCTGCGTCTTGCCGTGAATTTCATACGTCAGAATACGCATGACCGTCTCCACCGGGGAAATGTACCTACCATCTTCCCTCACATATAACGACTAGGCGTTCAACTCGAGTTACGCACCAAAATAGAATCCTAGTAAACCCTCTATTTGAATGCCTAGGAAAAAAGAACGCTTACCTGAAGATATGCACATGGGCATCTGATGTAATCATCGATCGAGGACCACCATTTTTTATCTTAACTGGCGACGGCTCTTGTGGTGCCCACCAACCGTTCGAATCGGTTTGTGGCTGCCCCACTAGATCGGCTTCATGACGACGATTACATCAGCGGCATCAAAGAAGGCACGATCGAATGGGGTGAGCTCGAGTTGTTTGCTGCTTCAAGATTGCATGTGTGCAAAATCGAAGTGAAAACACTAATCACAAACTGTAAAGTGACCTCCACGTTCACCTACAGCGCTCATAATACACACAGCTCAATCTGTCTTGCCCGGCATGACTCCCAGTTTGTGCTGCATGCATATATCATACAAATTTAGATTGGCCGTCGTGCATTCTTTAGCCTTGCAAGTTTTTTTACACAAATACAACGCTTATTTCTTGTACTCGAATACAACGCCTACTAGGCGTTCTATTTCCTCTTAACTCCTAATCGTTATATCTGAGGGAAGACGGTAGCATTTAGGAACTAAAGAATTTCGTTTGGCTCCGAATGGGGCTCACTGGGATCACGCACAGCTTCAATCGTAAGGGCGGTCGTGTCCGGCCCTTGTAAACGTACTTGTACAAGTACGTGATCGCGCCAATTGTGATACACATCTCCACGTTGATGTGGCAGTCGTACTTTTGGCAGAGGTAGGTGTTATACCGTACCCCCTAACAGTCTCGTTGTCGGACTGCCTATCCTTAAAGATCAGCACTCCTGGTTCACGCTGGCGCCAGTACAACGGAAATCCACCCAAGTTAACCTGAGTCATATCAAGCAATGCTTTTGGAAATCCCTTCGTGTACTCCCCAGCCTTTATACCCGGGCTGCCAGAGTTCACCGGCCCACACGGCGCATGCATTATGCATGTCATGGCCGTTTCGAACAGGTCGGGGTTGACTTCCTTGTCGGGGAGCTCCGCAGACGCCAACTGTAAATAATATCTCTGGTGCGGGGCTTGTCTTTTTCATCCACTATGATAACAATGTAAATGTGCGACAAACCAAGTTTCTGGAACTCCATCCGGGCTTCAAGATGCCCCAGTTAGCCCTCGCCCAGAACCGCAAGTTTAGCTTTGAGCTTTAACTGTCAGACGTGTGCCACGATTTTTCAGGGTGATCTTGGGCAGTCTGTTCGTCGGGTAGCAACACTATGACCTTAACCCATTTGGGGTTACTTGTCATGGTTACAAGCGCTTCGTATTGACTATACTCCCGGACGATATCTATCCTGATAGTGCATGTACATGTTCCGAGGACTTCCCGAGTGCGAGTCGGGAAAACCAATGCGCTTGCCAATATAACCAAGGAAGTCTTCATATCTGGAAACTCGATCTGTGTGAACCAACGTGCCACTGGCACGATCGTATTCCGAAACCAACATTTCACTTTCATCCAACGTAATCATCTCTTTGTTCAGTAATGCATCTGAGCATGCCGTGGTACAGTTCAGCGCCAAGTTACTTCTAGTTCATGGAGATCCACCTTAGCTACTCACGATTACATTTGGCACGTTGGCCAACGGCCCATTGTTGGAAAAGGCGCCCACCTTTATGTAACACGGTCTGATCGTCAACCTTTTGGAAAAGGCGAAACACCACGTGCCCGCGCAGAGACATTCCGCGCTGCACTTAGCACCATTGGCCTATTCATCCGTGCACGTCCACCCGAGATCTCCATACGGGAACAGTAGAGGATACTGAAGGGGATCGTACGTCTCATCAGTCTCGAACAGGCCATCAAGGAATGATCTTTCGCCACAACTTAGAGATTACGGGGTATTGTCCCATCTTCGACCATAGCAACTCCAACCTCGGAAACGGTGGGCAAGTTGTATGTTCTGGGCTCCGAACGCTTCGAATGCTGCACGTATCGGATATCCTTCACTGGCGCCGCTTTTACCAAGTCCTCTCGCAGCTTTTAACCAAAAAGGAGAAACTGTTTGGCAAAAGGGTTACAGTCCACCATCATATTCCCAATGTCTTGCAGTACGGCCATGCTGAGGTCCGCAAAATACCCTTTTCGTCGATTTGCGCACTCTTGCATATCGGGGTCCACTATGTTGATCTGAGCAATCTTGGGTGGCATGTACGACGATCAACCTAGTACCGAGTACATGTAATGCCCCATAGACCCCTGAATGCGATACGTATAAACGCCATGTTGACCCGCCTCACTCTGGTTTCGATTGAGGTCTTGGAAAGTGTTGTTGCTTGAGGAAGCTCCAATGCAAGTGCAGGCAAATACCTGGTTGTAAGCTCGGATATGACGGCAAAATCCCTTGTCTCCATACAGCTGTGGCAGTCTAGGAAGTGCCGGCTGATGAGAAGGAAGCTGCACCCGGCCCTTGAGACAGCAGATGAAGTCAGATTCACCAGGCCATTTCCAAGCTTGACCTAACTAGTGGGAGATGGACTATGTGCAGCGGGGCAACACATTCGGTCAACCTCCACATTAGTGCAACATGCACTAATGGATACATTCAGGTGAACCACATTGCAGTGTGGTCACCATTCATAATATGAAGCGCTACTATTGGCAGACAGCAATAGATATCTGCCAGTAAGGAGCAGGCATTAGGGCAGAGATCCTGCCACCCACTCGATGGCAGATCCTCTCTCTCTATATATATCAGTTTTAGGAGACAAGGCTAAGTTAACATTCAAATTCAGTTCTCATTTTCTACCAAAAAGGTTATTAATAGTTCTTATTTAGATTTAACTACACTTACGGAGTTAAGTATACTAAATCTAAAGTAACTACACTTACGCTTCCTCCTACACGTCGCGCACACGTGTAAGCAAAAATAGTGAGCTTAAGTAAGCCCACTACGCCTGGTAGCACTTTGTAGTCCGACCAACGACCGACTATCTATGTAGTGGGCTTACTTACTTACTACTTTAGCTTACACGTGTGCGCGACGTGTGGGAGGAAGCGTAGGTGTAGTAAAATTTAGATCAAGTATCCTTAGCTCTATGAGTATAGTTAAATCTAAATAAATACTTATTAACAACCTTTTGGTAGAAAATGAGAACTGAATTGAATGTTAACTTTGGCCTTGTCTCCTAAAACCGATATCCCTAAAGAGAGGATCTGGCAACAAGTGGGTGGCAGAATCTCTGCCCTAATGCCTGCTCCTTATTGGCACACATATATTGCTTTCTGCCAATAGTATTGCTTCT
>BSXT01000413.1:0-16100 GCA_030267785.1 Phytophthora fragariaefolia | reverse complement strand
ATGTATGCAAGCAAATCATTGTTTTATTAGGAGCTGAACTACAAATTACTTTCGTCGTCACTATCGCTCTCGTTTTCAATATCGTCGTCCGACCCAAATTCTCCGTCCACTAAATTGCAGTTTTCGAGCTCTTCAACAATGCAGTTTTCAATCTGTGGAGCATCCTCTGTAGGCATTGCTTCAGCCACACGCGTGTCGGTTAAAATACCCACTTTGGCGAATCCGCTCACAATTGTATCGATAGATAGGTCACCTCAGCTTGTTGATATCCACTCAGTAATATCAACTCGGTTTGGAGGTGTTAATATGAACGGTTCTTCCGTAAGTAGAGCTCGCAGTCGCTCAACTTCAATGTCTGCCTCTTTCTGGACTAGTTCTTTGCGTGCACGGTCAATTTCATGCTGAAGCTGAACTCGTTGCTGCTTTCGCCGTATTTCACCTGCGCGATACTCTACCAGCTGACTGCGCAAGCACTCAATCCATTGAGCGCGCAGTCTAGCCTTCAACGGCTTGTTCCACGATATGTCTGCCGGTTGGCATACCGTGGTGGTACCTTTAGCAGTATTACATTAATGGAAGCAGCATAATCCTTGACTTCAGTCGTCATTGGACCACTGAAGTCATCCCAAAGTAATAAAATGTTCTCATCGCAATTTTCGCGCTCCGCGAAATGAAACTCCAAAAAAAACCATGTCGCTGTTTTTCATTGTCGTCGCGCCTAGACTTAATAGTAGACGGCGCACACTTGAATACAATGAACGGCGCTAATTTACGACCCGCCCAATCTGCCAAAAGCATTGCAGTAGCACGTGCTTTATCTTTATTTGAGCAGTTAACCCACACGGTTTTCACACCGCGTTTTGATATGGTCTGCTTTGGTAAATACTAAAAAAATACCGCTAAGAAAAACAAACAAGTTAGCAGCACTATAAACAACAAATGTTTAATATACACATACCCGTTTGATCTGCATTGAATACTTGGATACACTTTTCCTCCACGATCGTCTTCAATACAATGGTGCGGAACTCTTTTGCCGCCTCTCGAGCGTCTTCAGGCGTGATTTGACCTTGCCGCGTCCGAGCTCGCAGCGAAAGTCTGTGACGCCGGAGGAATAACTTGACCCAGGTAGGAGAAGCAGCAAATTTATCTTCTAAATCATGCTCTTTAGCTTGATGCATAGCTTGTAGCTGCAACATTACCCTTGAAACCGGGGAACCGTCCTTACGCAGCGTGTTTAGCCACAACACGATATCTTCTTCAGGTGCTTTAGGCAGCACCGTCGCAGCACCAAGGTCTCGTATATTATGATGGTGACCGCGACCAGATTCGCAGGCAGCGCGAATCGTCGATGCTTGATGCATCCACTTATTAATCTGTTTCTTTTTACTACGAAGGTCTTTTCGCTGTAACTTGCCATAGAATTCCTTGATAGTTTCATGTAGATTGTGACCGGACGCTATGTAGTTTAAGATCTCCTGCTTGTAGGAGTACGCCACGGCTGTCCGCTGATAGGACTTGCGCTTCTTGCCTTGGCCATTGATCCGAGGACGGCCCATGGCCGCGCTGGTTACGATATGGGTGATTTTAGCTGTGTCTAAGTTTAAAATAGATGAGGTCGGAAGAGTTAGTAACAGTACCATCTCCGAAAGAACCACGGACTCTGATTGGCCACTTTGAGGGTGACCTTTAGCAGTAAACGACGCCTAGGACTACGACGATACGGTACGTGCAGAAAGCCCGGCACCTGGTTTCGTGTATTGTCACGAACCCGATCGACGTTGCCTCCCAAGTACACGTCTTCATTTTTGGAATGCGTGAGGGCATGACTCGGTACTGCCTCACGCGAGCGGAGCCAGCAACGCTTGAAGCCGCCTTCGCGCTCGCACTTCGCGAGGATTACACGGTTGCATCCTTCTATGCGCGAGCGCTGACGCCGGATGCTCGGGTATCCACTTCCGAGTCCATGGAGATCGACGCCATTGAGGCCGAGTCGAAGTTACGTTCCTCCTCGACTTCCTGCGGGCCGCGGCCCAACAACGACAACCGTCTTCGTCACGGTCGCCAGCTCGTCTGCTACCGCTGTCGCAAACCCGGACATCGCGCAGCGGTCTGTCGCGCCCCAGCTCCAGTCTCGGCCAGCGCTGAAGTCATCGGCGATGCCGACGACACTTTCCCGGCGTCTCACCCAAAAAACACTCGGGGCCAGTAGGTGCGGGGCGCCCTACTGGATGGAATGGAGGACCTGGTCCTCCGGTAGCAACCGGTCCTCCTAGCCCCCCGTGCTTCACGCACATTTCAATGCCACCACCACGTGCGGCGATTCCAGACTGATCCTCATCAGCCTCCACGTCGCGGGCGCGGAGCGTCCGCTCCGCGCGTTGCTGGACTCCGGAGCCACGAACAACTTCATTCGTATCGACTGCCTCGCCCTCCTCCCGCCTCGAGTGCGTGTGCGGAATGGGCCGGGCGAGATTGTTGTGAAGCTGGCAGCAAGTCCCACCGTGCCCCGCGACGGACTGTGTCGCTGGGATAAACCTTTGACGGCTTCTCAACCAACGACGACTTCCTGGTTATCGAGATGAACTACGCCTTCGATTGCATCCTAGGCATGCCGTGGTTTACCCGCTACCAGCCCGAGATCGACTGGTTAGCCCGTTCGCTTCAGAGGCGCGCCGACTACGACGTCAATGAGGTGTTCACTCACCCAGTTGCCGCCCCGTCGCCCCACGTCGCCGTCGTGGACTGTTCATCCACGACGCAGCTCTCACAGCGAGTGTGCGATGGCCCTCGCTGTCTGACGTGTGCAGCCACCATTGTCGAAGCAACCTGCGGTCCGTCCTCGCGGGCCCGCGAGGACACGAGAAACTACGCGGTCGAGCAGCGGCCCCCGCGCGAGGACATTGCGGTCGAGCAGGGGCTCCCGCGCGTGAACATTGCGGTCGAGCAGCGGCTCCCGCACGAGAATATTGCGGTTGACCAGAGGATCCCGCCCGAGAACTATGCGGTAGAGCAGCGGCTCCCACTTGTGAATGCGTCGGTCGAGCAGCGGCTCCAGTTCGCTGATGTATCTGTCGCGCAGGGTAGGGGCCTGCGGCGTGGTCGAGAGAGAGCTCCCATGCCTAGAGGGGGGTGAAGTGCCACCCAGCGAACCCTCATGTAGCGATACTTCGGCCTCGAGCGGCGGCTCGAGGCGACTGAGGAAGTCTCCGCGTAACAGATCAGGCCGCCACCGTCTCCGTCGCAGAGCTCCTACCGTCGGACTAGTACAACATCGCGAAGTTCTCAACGTCGTTGAGTACGAGTAGGGCTCACCAAACCGGGTGCGTACCATCGAAGTGGCAAAACCCTCCCTCCGATGCGGCAACTATCACGCGGCTTCCAGGCCTCTCCTGGAAGCATTTCCTCCGCGACTTGAAGGCTGGTGAGATCGAGCAAATTTGCCTCCTCACCAGTTCCGACCAGCCCGCGGTACTCGCCAACACCGTCTCCGACGATGTTTCATCGTCGCGGCTGAAGGCAGCTGAGCCGATGTGACGGGGCACACGCACAATAGCTAAGAGGAAGCGTGATACGCTAACCACAACAGACGCCTGGCGTCTCTGTTGTCTCCGATGCAAAAGGCCCTGCCTTATCGGTCTTCTTTAATACCGAGTATTAGATAGACTTGCACACTTGTAGGTTAGAGTAAAACTGACTTGTATTAATAACACTCACAAGTATCTATCTACTGCTTTCTATCTGTATACTGAAGCCCTATCTAAAGGGCGATCTTCCTCAGCGGTTGGCTCCCGTGAACTGTCGTCCCTTAGGTACGACCGACCCCTAACTTGACATATTACTTGGGGGAGGTCTACGCGGAATATTATATCTAAGAGACTCTGGTACACAGTACCCATCGTGGTGTGTGATACTCAGTTCTTGTGAACCACACCGGCCGGTGTGGTTCACACCAGAGAACATCCCTTTTCCTTGAAAAGGACATTGGCCAATTCTGGCCCCATTACACCGTCCCTCACCCAAACGGGAAGCACCTGTCCCAATGGGAAAATCCAGCGGAAACACGGGCACGGACCCATTCGACAATTCACGCTCTCACGAGCACAAGCCGCGCATCGCTGGCCCACCGGGCATGACGACGGAGACCCAGATGATCTTGCGGGCCGCCCCCGACGCCCTTGGGGCTGCTGGCCCTGCTGAGCACGACGCCGACGCGCCCAGTCAGAGCAAAGCCGGCGCCTGCTTCCCCGAAGCACTCGGACGACCCGGAGGCGACAAAGGGGACTTCGGCTTCTAAGAAGCATGCGAATGACATGTCCGAAGAGAAGAAGACGCGCGCAGCCGAGAAGCCGACCATCGGCACGAACACGGAGAAGAACCCACCCGCTTCCCCGAAGCGAACGACTGCTGCTGCCCAGAAGAAGGAGACATCCGCTTCTAAGAAGCCCACGCGGAAGAGGACGTAGACGACCGCTTCGTCGAAGCCTGCGCCACAGAAGCCCGCGGTGAAGAAACCAGCTGCAAAGCAGCTTCCGAAGAAGGACGCCCCGAAGGAGGTCCGCAGGACCTCGCTGCCGCCGAAACGCACGGATGTGCTGTCGCCGGGTCCCCACGAGGAGATGACCAGTGACTCGTCCGACACGGACACTCCGAACCCAGCGCTTGTCACTGGCGCCGACTCGCCGGTTGGCGACGCCTCACAGGCTCCTAGAGCCCAAGCATCGCTGCCAGGTCCTGCGGCTTCCGCAACGTCTGCGACTACGCCCCCGCCGAAGCGAAGCCCGTCGCCGGACCCGTCTCTCCGGGTAGACTATAAAGAGTCAGAACCCGACATGGACCGCGAGGCGGGTGAGGTCGAGGAATCTGGGTCCTCGCCGCCACTCACTGATGCGCAGCGAGCTCTTCACCAAGGGAGCCCGATGTCTCCGAAGACTGTGGCGGCCATAGCCCGTGCCCGTGCCTTGGAGGAAGCTCTGTCTCGCCGAGACGACCCTCCTCCGGCAACACCGGAGCCCCAGGTCATAACCAATACTGGTGTCGACGAGAGGGTCCCTCCCGAGCTGTTGCGGTGCGAAAATCGCCAGCACTTGAGCGACCGCTCCCGTCAGACTGCCTCGCAGCCGATCGGCGCCAAGCGCGAACGCGAAACCCCTGCCCCCCGCACGCGCGAACAAATACTCGCGTTGGGATACTGGACTCGGGAGGAGTACCGCGCACAGCTTCGCCAGAGTCGGATGCCTGGCCCAGGCGCGCCGCAGTGCGACAAGTGTCCAGTCGTGCTCCTGTCGGATAGCCGTTTGGCCAGACAACTGAGCGAGACGGAGTTCGAGGGGTGGTTGCACCACTTGGGCTATCCCGAGCCCGAGTTCTTGAACTCTCCGTTTCGGATTGATTGGCTGGCCCAGCGTCGTCTTCGGTTTCGCATGGCGAAGGTGATTGCTGACGACACTTGGACGGGCCGCTTTCTTGAACGGCACAAGCCCATGCCTGGTGTCATCCTCGAGGAGGTTCTTCAGAAGATCCAGAAGTCGTGGCAGTCGCAGCCGATAGAGCCAAGGAGTGTTCTCGGCCCTGTCAGCGCCGACCAGGTTCGTGGGCGCTCTCAAAAGCGGCCACGAGGTCAGCGCAGTCCTCTTCGAGGCGAGCCCCAGGCTCCCACGAGTTTCAACTACTCGGGTAGCCACGCCACTTCACCAGGTACTGGAACTGCCCGCTACGCCCCCGGCGCTTCAATAGCTTCTCGACATGGTAATAGAGGGCGCCCTCGCTACCAAGCAGAGGCGGTGGAGCCCGCAACGGGAGTGGTGTCCGACCAGGACGCACAGCGTCGACCGACTGGCCCTCGTCCTGACCTGGAGAGCCTTCTGGCTGGTTTGGTGCCCTGCCAATGACTGCTGGATGGTCAGCGGACTGAGATGGTGGCGCTGCGCGCTCGCGTCCAAGAGGTGGAGACCCACTTGGAGAGGCTCCAGGATGTCCGACGGGACTCAGACCGTCTGCGAGACCATGTGTGGGGGTTGCCTGGGCAGATATGCCGTCTTGGTGACGAAGTCGACCGCCCGCGGGACCGATGTTCGCAAGGCGAGGAGAACGGCGGAGCGGTGCGCCAAAACTTGGGGAGGCACCTCGCCTGGATCCGTAGTCTGTATGATCGGGTGGGCCGCTTGGAGACGCAAGACGCACGCCGCGTAGCGGCTCTAGCTGCCGCTCCGACTCCCTCTCCTGCCCAGGTTCCCTCGGAACAGTTCGTTCGGGTGATGGCGGACGCCTTCCGTCAGTACTCGGCGATGCAGTCGGCCCCTCAGGGTCAGCAGCCCCCACCGGGTGATAGGGCTTGAGCAAGCCGACGTAGAACGTCGGATGCGTGGCCATGGACGATGGCAAGTCCAGCGTGTAGGCGTGGCCGTGGACCCCTATGACCGTGAACGGTCCCCCGAAGCGAGGTCGCAGCTTGGTGCTGCCCACGGCGGAGACCGCCTGCGTAAGAAGATTCTTAGCGTTTAATAAGACTTGGTCTCCCAGTTGAACCACTTGCGTGTTCTTACGCCCTTGGCGATCACTCTGTTCCTTCTGAGCGTCTTGGGCGGCCGCCATAGCGTCACGCACGCGCTGTCTGACAGCCTCGCCAGTCTCAATGAACGAGAGCCGATTCCGTTTGACGGACGTGCGTAGGCCTTGGAGGCCCCTTGGGTCTTCGGCATTAGCCTCCCCCCACCCAAATTCGGTGCCGACGGCAACGTCAGCGGCGTACGCGGGTGCCGCAACCCATTCACGTAGAACGGAGTGAAATCCGTGGATGAATGCACTGCATTGTTAAACACAAACGCCACCTGTGGAAGGAGCGTGCTCCACTTGGTGGGTTCTGCAGCGCAGACACTCCGAAGGACGTCTTCGAGAACTCTGTTCACGCTCTCCGTCTGACCGTCGGTCTGAGGATGGTCCGCTGTGGACATATCCAACCTCGTGCCTAGGAGGCGGAAGAGGTGTTGCCAAAAGTGGGACACGAACCGGGGATCTCTGTCACTCACGAAGGCCTCGGGGAGGCCGTGATGACGAAAGACATTATCCACAAAGCGCTGAGCCGCCTGAGGCGCGGTCACACTCTTCCGCACAGCGGTCAGTCACACCATCTTGCTGAGACGGCACACAAAAACCAAGATGCCAGTGTGGCCACGCGCGTCGGCCGGGAGCTCAAAGATGAAATCCATGCTCACGGAGCGCCAGCAATCCGCCGGAACCGGCAAGCGCATCAAAGGAGTGGACGCCGAGGGCGCGGGTTTGACACGCTGACACGTCTCACATGTCTGTACGTATTTACGTACCCTTTATACATGTGGGGCCACCAGAACTTGCGGGCCACAGACGTATACGTCTTGACCCGCCCCAGATGGCCGCTCAGCGGCGTGTCATGAGCCTCATAGAGATCACGATGACGCAGATCCTCGTCGTTGGGAACGACTATTCGAGGCTCATCGTCGACGTCTACTTGGTAGTAGAGCAAACCCTCCACTACTGAGTAGCGGTGCAAGCGTGAGCGCTGCCGCGCCGTGAGCCCGACAGTCTTGTTTGGAACGCTCAGCGCCTCCACCAGACCTGCCAGGTCGCCATCACCGGCATACACCTCGCGAATAAGCTCATAGAGCGGTGACTCGAGGTAGGCCAGATGCGCCAACTTGTAATCTTGCCACCGAGAGAGCGCGTCCGCGAGCCCATTCTGCTTTCCCGGCTTGTATTCCACCGTAAAGTTGTACTCGGCGAAGAAAGAAAGCCACCGCGCCATGCGCTGGGGAGGTGAGGCGACAACGTCGCCGTCCTCCAAGAGGCATGATCTGTGTAGATCACAAAGGGTTTTTGACCTAATAGGTGCACCCGAAACTTGACCAAGGCGTACTTCATCGCCAACAGTTCTTTGTCGTGGACAGGATAGTTCTTTTCCGCCGCCTTCAATTGGCGTGATTGGAAGGAGACTACCCTCTCACAGCCCTCGGCATCCACCTGTAACAGGGCACAGCCAATGGCAAAGTCGGATGCATCGCATACCACGCTGAAAGGCCGATCCTCGTCGGGTAGAGCCAAAATCGGAGCGCTCTGGAGACTGCTCTTGATGGCTTCAAAAACCTGGTGAGCTTCCGAGGCCCATGACCACACGGCATCCTTCTTGAGAAGATTCGTCAGTGGCCTTGCCATATCGGCGTAATTGGCACTATACTTATGCAAGTAGTAGGCCAGACCGAGTCATTTACGCAGGTCCTTCTGAGAGACGGGCACTGGCCACTGTGCAATGGTACACACCTTCTCCGGGTCAGCACGGACACCGTCCTTTCCAAGGAAACAGCCCAAAAAGGGAATCTCTTCGGCTCCGAAGATGCACTTGTTGATGTTCGCGTAGAGGTGATTCGCACACATGCACAAGAGAACCTCACGGAGGTGACCGAGATGGGATGGGCTTCGACGGCAGTCTTTCCTTCAGACGCACGGCTGTGCACGAAGATGTCGTCGAAGTACGTCTGTACAAAGTGCCGCATCGGCCGGAAGAGCTGCGTCACGAGGCGGTTAAGCGTGGCGGGTGCGTTGGACAGCCCCTGGAGCATCACCAACCACTCCCACAGCATCCCGGTGGGGGTACTTACCGCCGTGAGCGGAATATCGGACTCGCGCATCAGTAGCTGATAATAGCAGTCGACCATGTTGAGCGCACTAAAGACCGTGCAACCTGCCATGTTGTTCTGCAACACATCCTTTCGGGGAATAGGCGTTGACGCCGGAATGAATGCTGCATTCAGTTTGTTGAAGTCATGCACCATGCGCCACCTCCCGTTGGGCTTGCGCACACAGAACGTCGGGGACGACTGTGGAGACTTGGATTCACGCACCATGGCAGTGGCATGCTTCGCCGCGAAGAAGGCGTCGATGACGTCGACCTGTTCCTTCGGAAGTGGTCACTGCCGCGTGGTACAGTATTTGGTGCCTAGCACTAAGTCAATCTCATGCCGCACGCCCCGATCCGGGGGAAGGACCGAGAGCGGGTCGTCGCTAACGACATCCGAAAACTCCTTCAGACGAGGGTGATACGGATCCGAGGGGTCCTTCAAAATGGCAGCGCCATACCGCGTCTGCCTCCTAGAGGTTCGTTCGTGCTCCAAAACCTCGGAGTCCATGACTGAAGAGGAGTTGAGCTCCAAGGATCCACCTTCTGGGCGAAGTAGAACCACCTCTGCCAACTCTCCCGCCTTGAGAGAGCCCAAAACCTCGACATAAGAGAGCTCCTCGAGCTCAAGTAGCTCCTCTACTGTCGGCAAGGGGGTCAGAGCTTCCCCCACCTTGGGTTCGCCCGTAAAGGCGTCAATTACTCGAGGGACCCTGTCCTCAGCCGCGGAATCCGCATCGCGGCTAGACGCCTCCGCCTTGGGCGTGCTTGTGACCTTATCACCCTTGACGGCCCTGCTAGTGAGGGCCCCTGCTCGACCACACCTGGTTGCGCGAGCACCAGCTCCAGTGTCTTCCGTTGCGCGAGCTGACCCAGCTACAACGCTTTGCGTAGTGGGAGCCCCAACTCGACCACGCTTGTTTGCGCGAGCCACAACTCCAGCGCATTCCTCAACGTGGGCTGAACCAGCCGCAACGCTTTGCGTAGGGGGAGCTCGGCCGCTACCACCCTTCCCTGCGCGAGCTGTTACAGCGTCCGCGCCTTGAGTCGTTACTGTCCCTTGGACATATGCAACACGGTTGCAAACTGCAGAACCTTGCCTTCCAACTGGAGGGTTCTAGGATCCTGTGGGTCTTCGTCATGGCCGACCTCGAGCTCCCGCGCTCGTGGGGGTGATGCCGACGGTAGTTGCAGGACCTCAGAAGAGCCGGCAAATTGCCAATCGGCGCGTGGCACACAGTGCTCATGTACAAACCCGTCTCGGGAAGAGGAGGGGACATGACCCGCCAGGGCTCTGTCGTCGAGGAGGTTGTGGCTGGCATCGATGGTGCGACTACGCCAATCTATCAGCGGCTCGTGCTTAGCAAGCCAAGGCATGCCGAGGATAAGATCGTATCGATCATCCATGTCCAAGACAATGAGTGGCTCGATCGAATTGAAGTCGTCAAACTTCACGCTTAAGGGTATGGTTACCTTGCGGGTAGACACGATGGAGCCAGTCGCTAAGCGAACAGGTACATTGGTATTGCTGTTAGAGGCTTCTAAAGCACTAGCTTACAATGCATTGTTCCTAGCCACACTGGCTTTCGTCGCAAAGTTGAACGACGCCCCTGAATCAATCAGGGCCGTCATCGGTTCCGGGTACCCTTTCACGCTGGCAGTGACGACCACGAGGTTAGACCGCGCGGCGGCCACGGAGAGACACAGAAGTGTCGTCCCAGGGACTTGCTCCTTTGCGAGGCTGGTGAGGAACTCACCTCCCTCACAGAGGAGCGAAGTCTCCCAGCAGGGCGTCCCGCCCCTACTGGGAGTCGCCATTTGCCGACCCCGTCGCCTCGAGGCTATTGAGAGCCGGACGCACCGAGTGCTTCTTGTCACGTGTCATCTTCCACAGGTTGGTGCGACAGTTCCGACGGAAATGCCCAGGTTGATTACAACCGAAACGGCGACCACCCGCGCGTGGAGTCCGCTGAGGGCGTGCCGATTCGGCAAGAGAGACCTCCATCGGAGTGGGGCCCTCGCTTCCTTCGACATGAGGCGTGTGATCTTGCGCTGAGCGCACACAGTGATCCTCCAGCATCGCGATGTGGACCGCCTCATTAAAAGTTTTCGACTGGCGCCGGAAGAGCTCCGTCCGAACCGGACCCGTGCGGACACCATCCACGAAGACCGTCACCTTGACAGAGAGGGGTGCGCCGGCCATGGCGGCTTCGAGATTATGGAGCTCCATGACGTAGTCTTGAAGTGACCGCTTGCCTTCCTTGCATAGCAAGAAAGTAGAGCGGTGACGATACTCCACATTGGTAAGAAGGAAGGTGGAGCGAAGCTCCTGTTTCATAAACGACCACGATGTGAAGTACCCCGGGGTTGCCGTTTCACGGGCCATGGCCCATGCGCGTGCGCGCCCTCTGAGATTGGATAGCGCAAACGCCATCTGAGCTCGCGCGTCGAAGATCTGACCTGCGCTTAGCGCGATCTCGATCTCGCGAACCCAGAACACGAGACTATCCGAGTATTTTCCGTCGAACGTCGGTACCGACATCTTGACGGGTTTCGTCGTGGTTGGACGCGCAGCGAACGCGGACGTGTTCGTGGCGGACGCCTGTACCGCACTCTGTGCCTCGGCTCGCATCGCCGCACGAGCCGCTTCCTGCGCAGCAGCGCTCACATGAGGAATCAGCGACGACTCGTACTTGTCAAAGTGCTCCACGCGCGCCCATTGCTGCTCAACAGCAAGGTTGGAAAATCCAGCGAAGGCTGCCTCGCCCAGGAGACTAACCATCTTCTCCACAGTAGCCCAGTGGGCATCGATGAGGTGAGAAAAGTCCTGCCGCGCCGGCAGCCGACTCCCTGAGTCTTCCATACTCAAAGAGACCCTGATTGTAGAGATCCGCGTCGGTCGCGGGATTGACTACATGTGCTACCAGGTGTGACGGGGCACACGCACAATAGCTAAGAGGAAGCGTGATACGCTAACCACAACAGACGCTTGGCGTCTCTGTTGTCTCCGATGCAAAAGGCCCTGCCTTATCGGTCTTCTTTAATACCGAGTATTAGATAGACTTGCACACTTGTAGGTTAGAGTAAAACTGACTTGTATTAATAACACTCACAAGTATCTATCTACTGCTTTCTATCTGTATACTGAAGCCCTATCTAAATGGCGATCTTCCTCAGCGGTTGGCTCCCGTGAACTGTCGTCCCTTAGGTACGACCGACCCCTAACTTGACATATTACTTGGGGGAGGTCTACGCGGAATATTATATCTAAGAGACTCTGGTACACAGTACCCATCGTGGTGTGTGATACTCAGTTCTTGTGAACCACACCGGCCGGTGTAGTTCACACCAGAGAACATCCCTTTTCCTTGAAAAGGACATTGGCCAATTCTGGCCCCATTACAGCCGAAGTCCGTTCGCGAGGAACGTTTCGCCGCACAGTCTTGGACTGCCCTCCAAGCCTCGAACAACCCTGTCTATTGGCTCGCGCGCGAGTTCGAGGACATATTCCCCGAGAAGATCCCGGCGGAACTTCCCGCCGAACGGGGTATTCGACACGAGATCGATCTCGTGCCCGGTTCGAAGTACTGCGTGACGCGGCAGTGGCCACTGCCGCGAGATCACGTCCAGGCCATCGACGACTTCTCCGAAGGCCGCCGCAAGGCAGGCCACGTGCGCGAGAGCACTTCGGCGCACTCATGCCCAACGTTCTGCGTGAAGAAAGCGACCGGCGTATGGCGCATAGTTCTCGTGTTCAACAAATTGAATGACGCCACCATCCCCGCACAGACTCCAATCCCGCGCAAAGACATGGTGCTTGATACCATGTCCGGAAGTGTTATTTTCAGTGCGATCGATCTGACCGACGGCTTCTATCAAACCCTCATGAGCGAAAGCGACATCCCCCTCGCGGAGGTCAGCACTCCCAGCGGCATGCTCTGGGGGGAGTGGCTCGTAATGCCACAGGGTCTGAAGAATGCCCCGGCGACTTTCAAGGTCTCCCACGTGTTGCGTCCACTCCATGCGTTCGCACCGAGTTATTTCGACGACATCTTTGTACACAGTCGCGCTGAGGATGACCTCAGCGCCGTCGATGTACACCTCCGTCATCTGCGTCAGGTATTCGAGAAGATGCGCGAAAACAAGCTCTACGCCAACCTCAAGAAGTGTCTGTTCTGCGCACCGGAAATTCCGGTGTTGGGCTGCTACGTCAGCAAGGATGGCGTCCGCGCTGATCCTGAGAAGATATCGTCGATTCGTTCTTGGCCGGCACTCAAGAACCAGATGGAGCTTCGTCAATGACAGGGTCTCGCCAACTACCTCCACAAATATACGAAAGATTACGCGGGCCTGATCCAGCCGATGTCTTCTTTGTTGAAGAAGGATGTGGCGTGGGACTGGCGTCCTGAACACCAGGACGTGTTCAAGGCAGTGATGAAGCGTCTCGCTTCCGCCCCCGTCTTGATGTTGCCTGACACATCAAGACCCTTCCACGTCGTGTGCGACGCAAGTGACTTCGCCATCGGATGCGCCCTCATGCAATTTGACGATGAGGGCCGTGAGCGCGTCGTGAGCTATCAGTCACGACAGATAAAGCCTGCCGAAAGGAACTACCCCGTCCACGACAAAGAGCTTCTCGCGATGTACTACGCTCTGAATAAATTCGGATTGTACCTACTCGGCGAACAGACGTTCGCAGCTTACACTGATCATGCTTCACTGCGAACGGCGATGATGAGTCCTCACCTCTCTCAGCGTATGGCACGATGGCTCTCGTTCTTCGCCGAGTACAATTTCGTTGTTCACTACAAGCCGGGCAAGAACAATATTATTCCCGACGCGCTCTCCAGACGTCCGGTCTACGACCCTCGGCGATTAACGCGTCGTCAGGGAGCCCCTGACGACGAAGACGATGATGAAGACTGTGCTGTGTGCATGGAGTTAGGAATTTATGCCACCGTGTCAAGTGCCGTTCTGCCGCTGCGTCAGCGAATTGCTGACGCGTATAACGACGACGCATTTTATGCCGATATCATTCGTTATCTCCGAAATCCCACGGCAGATGCGCTCGCGAAGTTGACGCGCCCAACGCGTGATACAATCACGCGTTACGACCTCGACGGCGATCTCCTGACTTACGCCATCGATACATTTGATACGCCGCGCGTCGTCATCCCCGCAGATGACGACCTTCGTGCTCGTCTGGTGCACGAATACCACGACGCTCCCGTCGGCAGTCATCTCGGACGCGAGAAGACGTTTGCGGCCATCTCCCGTGACTTCTTCTGGCCGCGCATGTACAAGTGGATACGCAAATGGGTTCGATCCTGCGAGGTTTGCCAACGTGTGAAGCCCGCTGCATCAATGCAGGCCCCGCTGCGCCCGCTCCCCATCACCATGAGTGCGTGGCGATCAATTAGCATGGACTTCATATTTGGACTTCCTCGCGACGCCCAAGGACGCACCGGTATCCTTGTATTCGTCGACCGTTTCAGAAAGATGGTGCCGGCACGATTCGAGATGGCACACCCGAAACAAGGTCGCGCCACTCGAGAAGTTCCACAGCCAGCAACGGCTGGAGGTCTTGGGCGTCCGCACGCACGAAGTTCAAGTCTACTTGAGAAGCGCGTGCTTGAAATCACCCCGGGATCAGATTGCGAAACCTGAACCCCGCTTCGAAGAAAAGCGTTTGGGTGAGCGCAGCACACTCTCGGGGTGACAACGAACTTGGAGGCACCATGACTCCCGTGACGTCTGCCGCAGTGCTGGGCCGAGCCTTACTAGATTTCACTCCGAGATCCAAGCGTCGTTCGGGTTGGCCATCGACATTCGGGAGGCGACATACTCGGAAGTCGCCATCACCGCAGCCCACCATGGTCGGAAGTCTGGAACGGGGCTTGGCCACGAGTACTCGATCGATGGAGACGCAACGAACTCTAGCGTCACCCGCATCCAGCGGCGGACATGGTTAGCCACATAGGCCTTTGCTTGAGCGACGGTCATCTCCCCGATTTGCACTTGGGCGTCCGGGTCAGCAACCTCAGTCAAGTCTACGACTACTCGAGTTGCTGAGGTCTCAGGCACCTCGGGTGGCGGTCCTTGAGCGTCTTCCTGGGTCAGTCTCGGACTAGCCAACCCAGGACGCAACTGCAACGTGTCATGTGAGTTGGCAGACACCGACGCTTCTTCCACGGCGGGCAATGGGCCCTCATTCTTCAACTTGATTCCTCATTTGAGTTGTCTTCATGCGTCACCACACCTTGGACCGGTTCGGACGCTTCCGAAGTCGCGTCCACAGCTGGCGGCGCATCCTTGACGGCGTCTCCCGCTGACGCCGAGGTGGGTGCATCCGACCCAGGGACTCCGAGACCGAGTCCCTCTCCGAGCCGTTCGGAGGCTCCTCAACTGAACCATCTCGGGTGCCAGTATCCAGGATAGCTTGGTGCGCTTCCTGAATAGCTGGCTCCGAATCGGGCTGGTCTTGAGCTTCCGTCGACTCCTTCTCCTTGCGGGCTGTCCTGCGCCTCGCGGCATTTCTCCGACGAGCTGTCTGTTCCACCTCTTCGAGGGAGGACTGCTCTTCGGGCGGCATTCCTTGAGTTCGACGCGAGCGCCGCGCTCCTTCGCGCCCACTCCGCCCTCCTTCGCGTGTGCTCTCACTGCCAGTCATAACCTCCACAGTTAGTCGGTTATTAGCTCGCAGCACCCCCTAAAACTCCAATCAATATACAATCTTGTTCAAAACCCTAGGCAACCAAATCCGGGCACGCGCACCAGGTGAGGCGAGGCGGGTGAACGCCGTTATCGTCCAGGGTGTATAACGCGCCCAGATCAAGTGGTCTTTCGAGTTGTACTAGTCCTGGGAAACCCGAAACACACTATGGAGTGTGACTCGAGTCGGCGTGTGAGCAATCCCTTTCGGCGTCGTTTATCTGTATTGTTATTGATTATCTGGAGGAAGACCTTTGCTCGTAATCTTACCACCTATCAGGATCTCTCAGCCAAGTTGTGCTTGGAAGTTCACTGCATTTCCTGTATCTAATTGATTGCAACCTTTTCGATAAAAAACGGTCCGCCGCTATATGCAGCCTGTCAATATGGTTGCAATCTCGAATACAGGTGGATTCGAGTTGCCCAACGCGCACCACCCTCGAGAAATCAAGGGAAAAGCAAATACAATCCTAACTCAAGCAATCAGACTAAAACTCCGGGGGGTGATTGCTGCTACCTCCGGAAAAACCGCAGTGGAATATGAAATACTGGGACTTCCTCTTTCGAGTTGGCCACCAGCAACTAACAAATGAAACAGGTGGTCCAACCCGAGAGATCAGTCCGGTACCTGACTTGGGTTGATATGCAGTGAGATTTTTCACGCGTCCGCGTGGTCTTGAACGTCCGTCGAGATGCTGGGGCTCCCGGGCCGATTTCCTTTGGGTCCTTCGAGCAGTCCTCC